>CABFVX010000589.1:162790-224806 GCA_902151425.1 Timema shepardi | reverse complement strand
ATATATATATATATATATATATATATATATATATATATATATATATATATATAGGTCCTAGTTTATAACTTTTGCATTTACCTCATTTATATAAATAAATAAAGTAATGTATATAGACGAGAAATTCTAAACTGTATACATCCACTCTCTTTCTATGTATCCATTCATATATATATATATATATAGAGAGAGAGAGAGAGAGTTAAAAATTTCTTGCGTATATATACACCTTATTATATATATATATATATATCTAGGTACTTCTGAAAAAGAGATTCTTGTTGCGGAATATAGTTATTTTATTAAGTGACAAAAAGGTTGTTTGGGGGGGACATAAACGGTTTTATAACCTAGGTTTTATCCAAGTCTTTCATTGGACTGGCAATATTAGCATTCCTAAAATGAAACTCTCCAGCGTAGAGTTTAATATGTTTGAGGTCTCAGCAACTCTTATTTTACTGTCATTTCAGTGTATAAAGGCAAGTTTTTTTTCTTTTGTTTTTTACAAATTTTGATGAAATATAATTTACAGTCAAAGTATGATGAGAAAAGGTATAAAATAAATAATTTATTACTTTATATATATATAACATTACCTTACTAAAATACTCCAAAGTAAAAAACCTTAGACCTGTTAAAAGAAAATTATTTCTTAAAGAGTGTATTTCCCAATTATTTAAAACTAACGTTGTACATACTATTTCTTAGAATTTGAGTTTCAATTTAAGTGAAATGAGACAAGTTTATTTGTATTTTCATCACGTAAAATATAAAACGATACAATTTAACACTAAACAACAAACTGCTATTTCACGCTTTAAAAAAAATTGTTTTATTTTGATGCAGTGTTCTTCGAGTATTGACAATAAAATATATACACTTTTATTGTAAAGTGGTGATTCACACCTACAACAATCTAAAATTGTGGGTCACAGACAATTTTTGATAAACCATGAAAAGGTCAGAATTTTCTAATTATTTGAAAATAGAAAATTATGATAAAATGGAATTTAGATAGTAAAAAATATAAGGCTTATAATATAAGACTACGAATGATTTATTTTTTTAAGTCCCTATTACCTTAAAACTAGGTGATCTGAAAAAGTTTGTCGTTTAAAAAATTGGATCGTGCTTATAAAATGTTTGGGAACCACTGGTCAAAAAACAATAACTGTAAACGAAATTTGATTTTGAATATTTACTTTAAATTGCTATAAGACATAGACAATTTGGTAGACTGTAGCATTGCCAGCCAGGATAGCACAGCTTGATAAACTACACCTATGCTGTGTGTTTTGTCTACAAGCCCCATTTAACAAAAAATACACAATATGCATATATATTATCACCACGTCTTATCGCCTGCTCAGGGTATACACATACATGATAATTACTCTAATGGAGTATAGGTGAGGAAGGAAGCATTTTAGAGGTGATCAACCCGCATTTGCGTGGAAGGAGAGTGGGAAACAATTTAGTAAAAATAACACCTCCAGTAGACCCGACTGGTTTTCGAGCCCCGATCTCCCCGTCATTAGCAGGCCATCCTAACACGAGAGTGACACCTTAAACCAGATATGAGGAGGTGTTTGGTGTGGCCTTTTCGCATATTGAATCAGTTGTGCTTCTCCTTGTTTAAATTTTATACATTCTCAAACTCGAATTATATTCCTAGAATATAATTAGATTGTAAGTGTTTTAAATCATTTTTCGAATTTTGGGGTGTTTAGTTTATAGAACTCTTTGAGTGATTTGCTATTATGTTTTATAATCCTTATTACAGGATGAATTCTATGTGTATACTTAAGCATGCTTATACAGTACATGTCAGCAATTTTAAATTAAAAAATTATCCAAGATCTTTGGAGAGAAAATTCGAGAAAATGGGGGAAAAAAACTATCTCTCTCTCTCTCTCAAATATTTTATAATCATTTTATTCTTTTTTAAAGGGGTGTTGAAAGAATACATTAATATATCATTATTTATATATTAACATAAAATATTAAATTTGTCTTTGTTGAATGAAACTAAAGAAAAAGTAAATTTAAAAATCTTTCTGTCCCTTGTGGGTTTCTAAAAATATATTAACTTATATTTAGGTAAAGTACGTCTTTATAATTTTGGCTACATGAATAGTGTGGTCTTATGAGAAATCTCTGAAGTGAAATATGGCTTTCAAGTTTCCGGTGTCAAAAGGTTTGCCGCCCCAACCTTATACCGCTAGGCCACTCAAGTGGTTATCGTACTATGTATACACCTCACGTGTTCATTGTGGCCTGACCAATGAATTCTCATTCCACTGAGTGATATGAATAATTCACAGGTACAGTCTATACAGGCTCTGCTTACCCTGGCAACACGCCACCGTTCCCCCTTCCCTCACACGCGTTCCACGCCTCTTACTATCCGTCCGGGATACCCGCATATTTCTAGGTATGGTTTAGACTTAGACTACACGCATTTGCATGAAGGTAGAGTGGTATTCTATTTAGAAAAAATAACAGTTTATTAACCCGCTTCGGGGGCCGCTTGTTCTAGGGCGTTAGTCTTGAAATAGGCTCGACTGCCGATAATTGGGAGTTTGGGGTTTGAATGTCGGTTTTGTTTACTGAAGGGGTTTTTTCCTTAATGGTTTTCTACTCTTCCTAGACGCAAATGTGGATACACCTCTTCTAAAATTAAACCTTAAAACATTAGCGTAATTATTACTTATGAGTGTAAACTGAACAGGTAGTAAAACACGGTGTTTTGGGGGGAGGGGGGACCTTAATACTCTTCCAGGATTTGAACATGGCTTTCTTGTTAGAGGCAATCTATATTTGATGAGATTGAAAGCTTATTCCTTTGTATCCACAAGTGTGAGTTTTTTACATTTTTAAATTATACATTAGTCAAACACACATTTAGTAACTCTGTTCTATGTAATCAGTTGGGCAATATCCTCACGCTACGCATTACGAAGGTAAAACGGATTGGTAAACTAAAGAGAAATATAGTGGCTTATTATACTTTGGTAATTATTCAAACCTACCATTAAATGGTTGTCATGAGATTTATCAAAATTACTGGTGAACCAGTAAAGCGCACATTATTATGAGCTCTTGTAGTAAAAATGCACAAAAAAAGTTATTGAAAAGTACACAAAATTATGCCTCCATATTTGTTTCGAAAATGCACATATAGAACAAAATAAAAATTAATGTTGTCGACTATAAATTTTTATAGATTGATGTTAAAGGTGAATCTGGCCATAGCGTTGTAAATTAATATAGTTAAATGGTGCTAATACAATGTATTTTCTTGGTTCATAGATAGAAAAAAAGTTAACGTTAGGTTTTTTTGTTTAGCGTATGGTATATTTGACCGTTAGAGATGCAATATCTAGTTAGTTCGCCTGTGTATGTAGACTTGTAGCCGCCTTGTGGGAACAGAACGTTTCCAAGGGTGTACCTTGGAGGTTGTCTACACGTCATACCTGCAATTAGATGACGTAATCATAGTTATTATGAAGGGGTTTTTATTGATCAGAGTAATTATAAAAATAAATGGTACGGTGTACCACACAGACTTTCTCACGCCTTTATCTTAAAATATACATTTAGTAGAAACTCGTAAGATTTGCGAAATAAAATAATAAGTGTATACATTGTTGTAGAAACACTACATCAAAGATCATAAATGAAATAATATACACTGTTACTTACTTACTCTATGGCATTAGGATCCAGGAACATTGTTACAGAAAAATTGAAAAAGAGAAACATCTTTGTCCACCAAAGAGCAAAATATTTTTTTTTCAAAGAGCTGAATTGAAAAGTTTATATATTTGCTTATTGCTCAGAAATTATTGGTTTTATAAATATATAATTCAAATAAAAGATGTGTATATTGTGAGCGGCGAATGACATAACGAATGTTACGAGGTTATTAGTATGATTCGATAAACAAATAACTAGAGGAGCTGACCCAAAAGGTTGTGTTAGCATTCCTTAGCTATAAACCAGGCCGGTGGCCCGGTTTAAAGGGAGGATTTATAGGCCTCGCGGCTGACTACAGAAGACCGTAATCTAGGAGGTCTGCCGTCCACGGAGCCACGCGGGTATCCTGGTGACAGCGAATTTTTGTCCCCTGTAGTACACTCCGAGGAACTTGCGTGAAGGCTCCGCTACTGGGATCTAGTAAAAGCCAGACCTCAGGTCGATCTTCCAGAGGTAGGAATCCTGTGGCATCTGGGACAGCGTGATGCCGGCTGACTTGAAGGAAAATGTGGGCGTGTTGATGTATTCCGTCCAAGCCAACATGTCTTGGATGAAGTGGTATTAATAAATCTTCTATAAACCAAGTCTAACGTCAATCACGAACCCACACAAGTAATTATATCACCTCCCCTTATCCTCGGCCAATGATCCTGACAGATCCCCGGGCCCACACGTTTAATATACGGACACAGAGTAATTCCCACGAAAAAAGAGAATTTCCACTTTGTTTATAGTTATAAATAGTGTGTAGATATAATGATTTAATCAAAATCGTTAGAGCGAGTTTCAAAAATATCTAATTTTTTTTCTCTCTTTTTGCTTTTCAGTAAACCACCTTTAAATTAAGGGTTGTATATCTAGCTCTAAGAACCCCTTGGAGTAACCCTATGAAAACCCCGGATACCAAGTTTTGGCTCAATCGGTAAAATAGTTTTGGCTCCATCTTGAGGTACAGACAGACGATATTGCGAAAACAATTCTTTTTTTGTTTGTTTGTTGCTTTTGTTTGTTAACAAACGTTGAAAATTATCAAAATTTCTAGTTTGAATTTTTGACAATCACAATACTTTCTCTGCGAGGTGTCGAGAGAAAGTAAAAATGGTATGACAAAATCGCACAAACTTTTTCATATTGTGTATTATAGTTAGAAGCAAATTCCCAAAAATAGGTTTTTATTAAACTACCCTTAAGTAAGTTTTCCTCATAAAAACAAACACATACTCTTGTTAATCACAACAAACACTCTTTATATAAAAAAATATAATTCTAACTATGCAAATATTTCAAACCCTTTTCAAATTTTCAAAAATATGTGATTCTTGTAAACTACCCTCAAAGGATTTTTGATTTGTAAAAATAAAAATCTAGTCTCATTTATAATGAAAAACTATCCTCAGATACATACCCAATTTGAACTCACTCTTCAATTACGATCCCGAAAAATTACAATTTTTTTATAATTTGTCATAAGTGAAATACCTTGAAATTCATTTATTTTAATAACATTATTAAAAAGTATTATTTATCATGTAAAATATTTCCCTGGTGCTAATTTTGAACAAAATCTTTATAGCAATTTTTTTAAATAACAAAATTAGCTATCAGTAAACTACTAATATATATATATATATTGCCTTACCTTGCTGGCCATTTAAACCGCAGTCGATTTGCCCTCTTCCACATTTTTCTGTCGACAGCTCTAGTCTCATCTGCATCCAGTATTCTTATCTCACTCCTCACTCCATTTGAGCTTCGGTCTCCCCAGTGGCCTTGCACAATCACACCGTTCGAACCCGGGCGAGCTCACTACGTTGCTTTCTTGGTGATTTCGAAACTATTTTGTGAAGCGGGCTGCATCTCAACTTGGCTCACCTAAACAATAAAACGTTTAGATACCACTGTACAAGCTAGAATTTAAAGGAATAAAATGAGTAGTTCACCTTGCGAGACTTCTTACCTATGGGTCGATAGCACTTCCCCTATTCCTCTGACGAGTTTACACTCTCACTCTACTGTTTGCGCGTGGACAACATTGTTTCGCTTGTACAAATTACTTTTTTATATAGCTTCCTATTCTAGATAGACATGCTTACACGGACTCTCTCACTCTACATCATGGCAGGATGATTCCTACAGGCCATTTTTGTGAATAAACCATAAATAGCCTTAGTTGCAGACAACTGAAAATAAATATTTCATTATAAAAACAATATTGTGAGACTATAAGATACGTTTTATAATTATTTAAGAATAAATGTTTTTTTAATTTTTTATCTTCAAAACTCGCCGAATAAAACGTAAATACATTTACATAGGAAATATTATCTTGATTTGTCATGACGTAATAGGTAGGCAACATCGTTAAGATTTCTAAATTACGATGGCTCATTTGCTGATAGATTCTTTCATATTTGCTATTATATTTAATTGATTTTAATAGGTATACATAATTAGATAAAGTTAGTTTAACACCAGTACAGTGTTTTATATTGATTAACCTTGGCTAGCATCCCCACTACCAGACAAACCACAATATAAATTGTATTTTTCATTCCAATTTTGAAATACCCTTTATAAAATTCTGCTTCCCTCATCTCTAACCTATAAGTATAAACATATCCGTATAACCTCCTCGACAAATTGTGATTCGCTGTGCATATTAATTTTTTTAACGAGTGTGCCAACTGGAGAGTTTAACCTTCTCCCTCCGCCTTCTGATGATTTTGTTGTTGTGCTTGAGAAAGCCACACCTCTCTCCCTCCTCCCTTATTATTCAAATAACTTCAGGAGTACCTTTTTGAGGGGCCGTATACCCTAAACCGTAGTACAAACTGGACAATAATCGTCAGATACACGCCACCCGCCAATGTTTCCGGACAATGTTTCCCGTGTGTCTGTATACACAGAAACATCGCCCAAGTGTCCGGCGGTAAAAGATCAAAGAATGTTGCCGGTGTCTCAGTCTCCCACCTCTAATGGGAAACATCGCCTGAGTGTCCGGCGGTAAAAGATCAAAGAATGTTGCCGATGTCTCGGTCTCCCACCTCTAATGAGAAACATCGCCCGAGTGTCCGGCGGTAAAAGATCAAAGAATGTTGCCGGTGTCTCTGTCTCCCACCTCTAATGAGAAACATCGCCCGAGTGTCCGGCGGTAAAAGATCAAAGAACGTTGCCTGTGTCTCAGTCTCCCACCTCTAATGAGAAACATCGCCCAAGTGTCCGGCGGTAATAAGATCAAAGAACGTTGCCTGTGTCTCGGTCTCCCACCTCTAATGGGAAACATCGCCTGAGTGTCCGGCGGTAAAAGATCAAAGAAAGTTTCCAGTGTCTTGTCTGCCACCTCGCTCGGTGTTGACCCATTACCAAGCATCGGTGGGCAACTTTAGAATTTAATTTAGTTGATTTTTAGTCGTCTTCCTATTCAACGTTTTTTTAAATTCGTTTTATCGTATCTTAGTGGTTTTGTGGTGGTAATTTTTTGGTTGCTACCAAAGTAGCTCCTCAAAATCCTATTCCGTCATCCTTAACGAAATTTTCAAATGAGCATCAGTCATTCAACAATAGTTCTGACAAGAAACAATCACCATAATTCTTCACCATGTCTTAAAAATTTCCTTTTCCACTAACTTACTTTCTCGCTTTTGGCGATATTTAATTATCGTGAAAGCCACAGTGATGTGCGGATTAATCTCAAACGGAGAGGGGACCAATGAGAAGCGGTTGCTTGGCGTGGGCGCGCAACATCGGTGGAGACTTGTGTTCGGATACAAGTTGGTGTATCCGCGGTCAATCTTGCAAAGTCGTTGGATTATCGCCCGGTGTGTACTAGGCTTTAGGTGTCCGTCTCGCAGTAGATTATACTGTCGATGACTGGGAGATCAAGATTAGAAGGGTGTACTGAGGGTAGTTTTTCCTAAATTATTTTCCACTTTCCATCCAAAGAAATGTGGGTACATTTCCTCTAAATGCGCCCTTTATCATCCTTAACTCATTAGCATAATGAGTTAACATGCGTATAATTTGACCCGGCAGTAAGACGCGGTGCTTAAAAAAAAAGCGTCATGCGACATCAAATGCTCAAGAGAAAGGGAATTAGAGCTACTCCGTAGTCCACTACTTCACTCTGATTGGCTTCAAGTCCCAATCCAACTTTTCATGCTTCCCTTCTCAATCCCATCCTCTCTGCTTCACCTCCCAATTCCACCGTATATGCTTCTTCACCTCTCAATCTCATCTTCTGGAATTCACCTCCCAATCCCAATTTTTATGCTTCATTTAATTCAAAGTTATATATTATGTTTGTGAGTTTTAAAAGTAGTTTTTTTGTTATCAATTAATGGTTTTTTATTTCAAATGTGTTATATCGATGTATTTATTTATTTTGAAATTACTTGATATTTTAAACTATTGCTGCCTACGCGTGAAACAATATATATTTTTTTAGAATATATACGATCTTAAAAGTCTTATAAATATTTGGCATTATAAAATCTTGGTTAGTCTTAGTTATGATTATGATAGAAGAATGTCAGGCGCTTTAAATATTTCTAGGGTCTCGCCTAGAAAAACATAATTGGCTGTAGAATCTGGTAATGTCAGGATACCCGCTTCGGTGGCCTCGCGGTTTAAGGCTCTACTCTTACTGTAGACTAGGCTGTCATTGGTGGTGAGACCTAGGTTCCAATCTCGGTCGGGTGCACTAATGGTGGTTTTTCCAAAATTGTTTTCCACTTTATCTCCATGCAAATGCCGGTACACTTCATCCAAATATAACCTTCCTAATCCCTAAAACCACTGGTGCAATTATTACATAAGCGTATAACTCACACGGGTAGTAAGACGCGGTGATAAAAAAAAAGTTAGGGACTTACCAATTTAGTAGTAACCCTGTTTATATCAGATTGGACCATAGTGTTGTGATTGTAGGTACGACCGCTACCGTTCGGGGTATATGGAGTGTACTTGCCACCTAAGCTCTTACGGTCAATTTGATTTAGTCACTTTTCACGCCCGTGTCGGTTGGAGAGATACATTGATTTTGTCACTTTTCACGCCTGTGTCGGTTGGAGAGATACATTTAGGACGCTTTGCTTTAGGCAAGTGATGAACAAGCGCTTTGTTATCATTTATACGTCGAGGAAAGACTTGCTTTTTTCTGTTAGATGTTCATATGGGGCTAGTGTTCTTTAGTAGAGTTCAATGGAACGCGTGTATCAAGATCAATGTGCCAGTACAAATTTATTGGACATAAATCTCTTTCTAAGGGGAAGGGGGACACCTAACTATAAAATATATTGTTCGTTCTTCCATGCAATTCTTTCTTCCCCCATCCCCTTTATCCTTTATCATAATATTTCCTTGTCTTCCTCAACTAGCTAGCCCTTAATTATCGATACTTTGCGGAGCAATAGGCCTATTTAATTGGTTTACAATCTGGGGTCCGTGGTATGTTTTGGTGGGGTTCGCAATTCTGGCAGACGTTATAGCTTTATGTTTCCTTTTTAAAGTGATTATAATGATAATAGGAAGGTGCCAAATTCAAGTAGAAGGGTTAGAATGACAAAAACTCTCAGTTACTGTTAAGGTTTCTTTCGATTATTCAACTATTGACAATAATTGGTTCCTGACTGAGTTTGCTGCAGCAATCTCGTGTTTATGCGAGGGGTGCTGCCAGCATAACTTTTAAAATAACCACTGCGATCGTTGACTATATTTTGAGACATCTTATTTGCATTCGTACTATCATTATATAATAAATGTTTATTGATTAATTATTACTACTATTATTATTATTAGCACCGCGTCTTACTACCCGTTCGGGCTATACGCACTTACGCTAATGTGTAATGGTAGGGTGATTGTGAGATGAAACGGAGGACCTGCAGTTTAACGTGGAATCCGAACCACGGTGGAGGCCTGGCATTCCCCACATTCACAAGTTGTGATTAATACACGTCTTGTCAGAGGTGAAAGAATAGTTTCGCAATCAGATAAATCTGTGCTGCGGACGAGGATTGAACCCTGGACTCCCAGTACAGAGGTCTGACACCTTACCTCTAGACCACCGGGTCACCTTTAGTGATTGAATCAAGCACGCGGGTTTAATGTTAAACTCCTTTAATTTTTCGGTGATGAGGTCGGGATTCAAATTCCTACCGGGGGTACAAAGGATAATTTTTTCCTAAATGGTTTTCCCTTTTCTACCTCCACTCAACTAGAGGTACAATTCATTTAACATTTACGTACCTCACAAGTATAATTAAATGCAGTAGCCTGGAAGGGTAGTAAGGTTTATTGAGAATAAGTTATTTAAAAACTAGGATTTGAACACTTGGGGTTTAATCAAGGGTTCGCGTTGAAAGACCAAATTTGGGGCCAAGCTTTGTGAAAGGCTGGAAACGCTGGCTTAGCCCATAGAGGCTGCTAATGGCTCGAGAAGGGAGATGATATTGTTAGAGCCCTATATTTATTTGGGGGAAAGGAAGGTGGTTCCGCCTACGGTTACTTCTAGTAACTTCCACAACACTCGATGTCATAATTTTTTTAATATATTGAAATATTTTGTAAGCATTTTAAAAGCTTTTAAGACATCATTTAAGTTGTAACTGCCCAAAGAAGAATTGTTTTGCGTGAAGCTTGGATCTTCGTGTACACTGTACACGATCGTCTTGTTGGTTCAGGTCGGTTAGGCCACTGGTGCGGCTAATTTTACACCATAAAAATAGAAAGATAATAAATTTAAATTAACTATATAGTCAGCCGTTTCAGTGGCTTCACTCTTGTGTTGGACTGGCCTGCTGATAACAATATCGGGTTCGAATTCCGGTCGGATCTACTAATAGTGGTTGTTCCTAAATGGTTTCCCACTCTCCTTTCACGCAAATGCAGGTATATTACCTCCAAAATACTTCTTTCCTCATCCCTACCTCATTAACGTAATTATCATATTATACTGCGTTTTAAACTGCTTTAGGATTTAGGTCAGCGCAGCTGGAGTGTGGAGGGAAGGCTCGTCACATGCGCGACCAATCCGTGAAGGGTGGTTGTCATAGCAACCGATGCACGCTGCCAGATTTCTTGACAGTCACTGAGTATGCTTGCATAATAGTAACACATGAACTCCCGCTATGTGGCAACTATGCTCCCCTCATACCCACCACGCGGAAAATAAAGCAGTTTAAATCACAGTATATATACGTATAACCTTAACAGGTAGTATGACGTGGTGATTAAAAAAAACTATATTACCACCATTTTATGGTGAGGACTATTGATCTGCAAACAATGACGTGAGGCTCCCAGTCAATTTATTGAAACCAAGATCTATTTATATTAAAATTGCTGCTCTCCGTTTATTTGTTTTAAATAAAATGTGATCAACATAAAATTGTTTAGAGCTTTTTTTTATCCGTAAGTTTAAAAAAAATTTTATTTTTAAAGTCAACTTGCCTTATTTGAATTGCTTATGTTTCGCCTTGGTGGTCGCTAACATAGGTGCTACAGACGAACAGCATACAAGATAACATATGGCACTTTTCACGTTGTTAGTTGAGTAAAACTATCTCCCACCTCACTTTGTCATAACGAGGAGTCACCTACTGGCATTGGCATGTCGTTGTTTAAACTGTGCTTGTAATAAAGTTATCACACACCTGGTCCCCATTTGACCAAGCATATACGTAGGTTCTGTCTTGACTCCTCACATGGGAAATTATCTTCATCTAACCTGGCCAATGAATGTCTTTAAAAAAATGAGATCATATTAATCCCCGTCCAGACTAGAACAAAACAACTAACACGAACATGTTCGCGACATGTGTGGACGGTTTTACGAACAGAACATTGTAACAAAATGTGTTCGTGGTTCTGTTCGGCATCGATCCACCAGTTTTTTGTTTTTGCCCGTCGCATCAAAGGATGTTCGTGTTCGGTCCTGTTCTAGTCTGGACGTCTCCACGGACAATTTCCAGAACATACTTTCACTGGCCAGAAAGCACCATCGGTAGAATTTGTTTTGTTTGCTTTGGTAGTAATGAATAAATATGTATGCTGGCGCTGCTTCTTACACACGCTTACTCATCGCACCACCGATATCGGAGTACAGATGAGCCAGATGGAAATAATTATGTTGTTACCATTCATAGTAACACGTTGCGAACATGTTCTTGAACATTTTTTGTTCACGTCTGGACATTCGGCCACAGTGAACAGAACAACGAACATGTGTGTGGAAATGTTCGTTGTTCTGTTCTAGTATGGACGCGGCTATACAGGTAGTCTAAACGAACTCTGCTCTGCTCACTCTAGCAACACTCCACGTCACGTCTTTGCTTATTGGACTGCGCAGCCACGAACCTACCTAGAGTTGGGAAGAACTGTTTACTGTTGTGAAGAGGTTAAGTTAAAGTGGTTCAGTTTAAAGAAATGAACGGTTCATTTTATCTAGTTCTAAAGCCCAGTCAATCGCGAACTACAGCTTGTAGCTCAATGATTGACTAGTTCGTGACTTATTCACAGCCATCAGCTTGCAGTTCACCTTCATTCCCCAGTTCATGATCTCTACACCCGTGACATTGATATTATCATATAATTATAGTTATTGGAATCGTGGAGAGTATTGTTTGAATTTGATGAGTAATAGAAAGGGGATAGTTAGTTAATTAGCTTTATATTACCCAGAAATAGAAATGACAAACCATAATTAACCCACTTTTTGTTATCGCTGTGTCTTACTACCTGTTCAGGTTATACGCATATTTGATCATTTGCTCTAATAAGATAGGGATGAGGGAGGAAGAATGATAGAGGTAATCTACTCGCATTTGCTTGTAAAGACAGATGGAAACCATTTAGGAAAAATCCACAGTAGACCTGACTGGCATTCAAATTCCGATCTCCTCGCCCTCAGTAGACCAGTCTATCACTAGTGACACCTTTGACCGTTCTGTCACTAAAGCTAGTTTTATTAACTCATGGATATAATTTAACAGGTTTTATTTTCCTTTCGTTTCTATGGCCAACATTAAACCGAAGAATCATGGGTTTTTTTTTTACTGTCGCGTTACCTCGTAGCTCACTTGGAACAAGATTATTTTAAGAATTGAACTAGTTCGTTTGGAAGATTGATTAATTTTGAACTATTCGCTAGCGAGACTTACATATCTCAAACATACAGAAGTTATTTTTCCTTTAATCTAAATCCCTCATATTCTCTTTCATTTTTAAATCCACCCTATAGCATTTCTACGACAAATATTTATTTCTAAGACTCATTTTTAGCGATTTGTTTGTTTGGTGCTATAAGTGTTCTTTCTCGAGGGATTGAAAGACAACTGTTTGTTATGTTTGTGACAGTTTTCATTCTATTTGGAAACACTGGATATTTTATCGAATGCAAACAACGATGACGTCTAAATCAAAGATTGCTCACGGGGTAAAAATTTGTGTTTCGAGAAGTCGATTGATCTTTCTAGGGCAAAAAAAAAATGTTCTAGTTAAATCTCCAAAGAAAATGCACATCGGGACTATACCACTTTGGCCCAATCGAGCGGCTGACCCAACTAAGCGAAATTTTAACCAACGAGCTGAAAAACACATTCCTACAGAGCAAAATGTATGAATAAAATAAAAGTACAGTAAAGTCTTGGAAACTTGACACTCGATAACTCGACATTCCGTGTAACTCGACACGTGCACGTGCACACAGTTGTTGGTGCCAGTCATCACAATCCAAGGTCATTCAACTGTATAACCTCTCAGTTTTTTTTGTGTGTAACTTGAGTGGAACAGTCGTGTTGTGGTGTTTTTACAAGTGCTGTGTTTGCTAGTTATCCAATTCAGTGGCGTGTTATTCTAATCAATACAATATCATATGTACAGTAATGTACTGCACTTATTGTACTTTACTGTGATTAATCCTGGTTTAGTAAACATGCTTATTATGCAAGTTCATTCATAAAACTCGACATTTCAATAACTGTACACCATCTCAGTCCACATTAGGTTGAGTTTCCGAGACTCTGCTATATTATAACATTTTAAAAAAGCCATTGCGTTTAATTTATATTGGAACAAACATTTGTTTTAAAAATAACTAAAGCTAAAAGCAAACAAACATGTAATGTACGTTTTATGTAAACTGAAATCACAGTAAAAATAATTACTTTATCAATTAAAGGTCACACACTCATAAAGATTCTTACTTTGAAAAATATTATCAAGTTTATACTGATGCGTTGTCTTTATTGACCGCAACTGAACAAAGTCGGCGCAGGTAACTAATGCTGATAAAGGATTGCCGTGATTGCCTTCCTGCATTAAATTAATCAATAACTTTCTTGCCATTCTGTTTAGCCACCCACTTTGGTGTATGCAACACGCCCTACAGCATGACTTCGCGATAGCTGACTCAGCTGCTACCCCATGGGCCAGTTTCGTAGTCAGGCTTAGTACACCTCAAGTGCGATGCTTCATTAAATAAATAACAACACCCACTTAAACTGACCAATTCCATTTTGGTCTAGGTAGGACATGTCGTTCTTTACTTAGTATAGCGCCGCACTTGAGGCGTACCAAGTCTAGCTATGAAACTGGCCTCATTATCTCTATATTTAGAGCGTGCGTGCCATCTACAAGTTTATGCACTTTAATACTGTATATTTCTTTTGTATATATCTCGGCATGAGTCTACCCAGCTTTGTTGCCTGAATAAACACAGAATAAATATATTTAAAAATGTACCCAAGCACCAAACTAGTGCTGAGTTGTTAAATAGTTCCTTGTGTCTTATTAAAACCGTAAATAAAGAAGTATTTTTTAAATCTATTTTTTGTCAACTTGTAGGGGGTTAAAACCCCTACCCCCATGGCTACGACCTTGAGTATTACCCACAACCCCATGTAACGTCACAATCCCTGTTGGAAACTTAACAAGGCAGTTGACTGGTCATGTGTATAGCGTTGAGGCTGACCTTTGAGCCTGGCGGGAGTTAGTAAATTTGCCTTAAAAAAAGAAATTGGTGCCCTCCGTATTACCGTTAATTTTGAATGTGCTCTAAGGTACAAAAAGGTTGGGGACCTCTGGTATAGTTATTGTTAGCTTGTGATGGTGCTTAGGGATCGTATTTTAAAATATTTATATCACTGGCTTGGATTTAAAGTTTGAAAACAAATATTTCTATGTCACCCAGGCTTTTGGTTATTTTAAGATAGAAAACTATTATATTAGGAATATTAGGATTCTTGTAGGAAAATACTTTTTAAATAATAAAGACAATTTGTTTGCAGTTAGAATAGATAGGAAATGAATACTGTCAGTAAATTCATGCTATTACTCGGTCAGTCGTTACGAGCTCTCCTGCTGTCAATAAATTTAAAATTCAGAGTATACAAAATAACACTTTCACCGGTTGTTCTTAATGGTTGGGAAACGTGGTCTCTTACCTTACATGACGAGAAGAAATGTAGGGTGTTCCGAAAACAAAAAGCTTAAGAAAATATTTGGCTTAAAAATGGATGAAGATATGGAGAGAAGATGAGGTTATATAATTAGGAGTTAAATAACTTATACTCATCACCAAACATTGTTACGATGGTCAAATCTAGCAAGTTACGGTGGACAAGACATGCAGCGTGAATGTAAGAATCTAGACCCGTGTTCAGGGTATTGACTGGCAAATCCAATGGGAAGAGACCATTGGGAAGGCCTGGACGCCGATGGGAGGATAACATTAGAATGAACCTGAAAGAAATAGGGTGTAATGAGGTGGACTGTATATAACAAGCTCAAGATAGTAATAGTGGGGTGGATAGAACTAGCTCAAGATAGGAATAGTGGGGTGGATAGAACTAGCTCAAGTTAGGAATAGGGGCACTAGCTCAATATCGGGACATGGTTTAATGAAGTGGACTGGGTAGAACTAGCTCAAGATCGGGACATGGTTTAATGAAGTGGACTGGATAGAACCAGCTCGATATAGGAATAGGGTGTAATGAAGTGGACTGGATAGAACTAGCTCAAGTTAGGAATAGGGGGACTGGATAGAACTAGCTCAAGATCGGAATATGGTGTAATGAAGTGTACTGGATAGAACTAGCTCAAGTTAGTAATAGGGGGACTATATAGAACTAGCTCAAGATATAGTTATGTTTATTACATTTGTAGGCCAAGTGCGGCAACGAACGTTCTTGCTCCTAATGCCAAAGAATAAGTCAAAATTAATATCCTTTAAGTGTATTACTAGTGTTAGGTCATAGGTAATGATATCAATACAAAATGACATTTAAAGATCACATGACTTGACGTATGAATGTATGAAGACAGTCCTAGTAATTTATGTAACTGGGGAAAGTGTTCCTTCATAGCTAAATCATATTGTAAATAACTCGTCCTATCTTATTTTTAATTCACGTAACGCCTCTTGTCATCCGTCCGTACTAGCCGCATTTTTTACTCTAATGGGGTAAGTATGAGGAAAGTAGAGTTTGAAATTACCTGAGATTTGAACAACGACCTCCCCTTAACCAACAAACAGGGGAGGCCGAGACTGGTGCCTTTAACTGCATGCCCGCGTGTGTTGTTTGTGATCTTCAATCGATTGGTTTCTTTTAACAAACGGTAGGCTTGGAAATCGTTATACTTTATCATAGGCCTACGCTAAAAATAAAACCCAATTTTCTTACGAATTGACACATCTGACAGCTAGAAAAAATAATATATCTGTGCACCTATTCATACGTCAATCCATGTGATCTGTCACTTTTTGAGGGATATTTTTAATATCTCTAATAACAATAATAAAATAAAATTATAGAACCGCCTCTTTCTAACTGTTCGGGTTATACGCCTAAGGACTAATTACACTAAAGGGTTAGGAATTGAGAAGGTTGAATTTAGAGGAATTCAACCCACATTTGTATGGAGGGAGATTGGAAAACCATTTAGGAAAAACCATCCCCAGTTCACCCGACAGAGATTCGCAGTTCGAGCTTCCCGTCCTCGGTTGTCTAGCTCAACACATAACTAGCGCGTTAGCTAACTATGCCACAGAGGCAGGTAGTAATAATAATAATAATAATATAATTATCAGCTAAGCTGACAGCAAAAAGAAAGTTTGTATTTAATAAATGTTTCTCATAATGTACATTGCATTGAGTTTGGTGTGAAGGAGAAGCGAGTTAAAGGCAGTATTTTTGCAGTTTTTATAGAAAAACATTTTGTTGGCCAAAATAAATATAGTACTTCTCCAGTAAAACTATAGTTTAATTTTCTTCACGTGGTGATATCAACAGTTTTTGAATACCTTTCCAGGGTGTTCTAAAATTTAGTGAAAAGTTTATCTCTTCATTTAAAAAGTTTATCATCCAATGCCAATGCGCTCATGACACATATTCAACACCACGTGAAGAAACTTAAACTCTATATTTCAGATGAAGATATATTTATTTATTTTGGTATAAAAAAAAGTGTTGATATAAAAAAACGTTTAAAATACTTCACTTTTCTCGCGTCCCATACATTCCCACCTAAAGTCTCAGTCGCGAGCACGTGGTCACATCTGAACCCAAATTGCTGGCCTGGAAAGACACCGGCTAGAGTGGCCTTCAAGTGTTGACCTTTCTCTTTATGCACCCCTGTGTTTGCTCGTGGGAACCTTTTCGTAAAGTGTGTTGCTCTTCAATAACGCGAGGGCTAGGGAGGCAGGGGGTTTTGCCGTGACATCACAGGCGGTAGAGGGATGCTAGGATGGTATTACCATAGACCAGGTATACCAGGGACAGGAAATACAAGCTTAAAATATTCCCTCCAATCTTTTTCACTTACATCTAATAATTTTAGTTCGGTCAAGTGATCGCTTTAAACCTTAGTTTTTCAATATTTTTTTCCTATAAGTGTCATTATTATTATTATTATTAGCACCGCGTCTTACTACCCGTTCGGGTTATACACACTTACGCTAATGTGTAATGGTAGGGTGATTGTGAGATGAAATGGAGGACCTACAGTTTAACGTGGGATCCGAACCATGGTGGAGGCCTGGCATTCCCCACATTCACAAGATGTCTTGTCAGAGGTGAGGTAAGGGTTTGGTAATCAGATAAATCTGTGCCGGGACCGAGGATTAAACCCCGGATCCCCAGCACAGAAGTACGACATCTTACCCATAGACCGCCAGGTCACTAAGTGTCATATAAATATTTATATCAGTATATTAAAGTGTTGCCTATATCTACCTTCATTTTTATCATTCATTCAGGAAAATAAAAGTATGTCCTGACTATTGCAGATTTGAGAGAGTGGGGAAAAGTGAGAATATGAGGGGAGGTGTGAACTTTCACAATAGATTTAAGACAACTTTGGCAGTAAATAGAACTAGACACAAACACAACACTTATTGCTATAGGATCAAGAAAATAAAAATAAAAATACATGTTTAATTCTACTTTTAAGATCTACCCTCCCTATCTGTTCAATAAATGCTCACTAAAATGGCTGTATCTGTTAAAACACTACGAATTAAATTACAAAAAATGTACAGGAAGTATTTTTATATGCCCTGTAAATACTATCCAAGTTCATCAGAAATGTTTAAAATATTTAAAATACCTACTGTATTTGTCATGAAAAAACCAGCTCAAAAAATAATATACAAACCTAGTGCCAGCTAGCGGGAAATCAGACAAGCTCTCTCTAATCGATAATATTAAAGTATCACTGGCTACTCTATCAAATAAATAACCAGTTTTTACTGTAGTTTGACTATTAAGATATGGAACGATAGTTCAAGATCATAAATATTTGTATGATATTAAAGAAAATACCTGTTTATCAAAGAAAAATAAACATACTTAGATAAGTGCTCCTTGCGGAATATATATATATATACGCGGTGATATATACTACCTGTTCAGGTAATGCACGTATGTGATAATTACACTAATAAATTAGGGATGAGGAAGGTTGAATTTAGGGAAAGTGTACCCACATTCACGTGGAGAAAGATTGGAAAAAACCTTCCGCGCATCCAACCAGGATTCGAACCCCGATCTCTTGTCATCGGCAGCACCATGCCTTACTACCTATCCAGGATTTACCCGTGTTTTACACTTATCAGGTACTAGGGATGATAAAACTAGAATTTAAAATAAATGTAACCGCATTTGCGTGGAAGGAAAACCAGCCTCAGTACACATGATCGGGATTCGAACCCTGACCTCCCCTTCAGCTCGAAATCAAACCCGATGAGCTTGGCACTAAAGCCGTTGATACTGGTCATATGTTTATCTAATACATAAAAAATAAACGCTGTAAATAATATAAAATAATTGGAAAAAATGCTAGATTTTTTTTAAATAATGTTGGTTGATCTGTTTCTCACAACATACTATCTTGACAATTCTCCTGGACCTTAAAAGTCCATTGAGAAAGTATTTATCAGATTACTGTTCACAACTATGCTTGACTAGGTTTCATAACTGTTTCAGACTCCTGAACGGAACTTCTCTCAGCGAGTGGGATATTCACATGATGCCTGAATACGAGGACCCTTATCACAAAAGGTGAGAATATAATAGAATTTTGCTAGGAAAACCTTTTATAAAACACAAACATGGTGCTTTGCGGTTATCATTGACAACATTTTATTATTATTATTATTATTATTATTATTATTATTATTACTATTTTGATCATATTAATCAACAGTCACAACTGCTGATCATATGACTTGACGTATAAATACGTGAAAGTAGATATAGTAGATTTTCTAGCTGTGAGGTAAGTTCATTATTACTATGAAAATTGGACTGTAAATTTACTTGGGTTAATGGGAATAGTTCAAAGGGTGCTCAATATTTTACCACGTAGACGATAATCTTAGTGATATCGATGTCTTTGTTTTATGTGTTTCGCGTCTTACTCTCCTTCCGGATTACCCGCACGTTAACAGGGCCATTGAGCTACGTCCAGAAAATGGTATTATAAACAGTGGCGGCTCGTAGCTAAAATTATTGGGGGTGCTGCTCCAGAAAATGTTTAACCTTTGTTTTAAAATTGTGTAAAAGGAAAAAAACATGTATGAAATGAAAATTTATTCAGGAACTTGATAAAATCTTAACAAAATAAACCAATTTTTTTTACTTACTTTAACATTAATTGTTACAGTTCAAGCTTGATCTATTCATTTAAAAATGAAATCCATTCTTCTTGTTTTAATTTGCGCAAAAAGTTCAATAATTTTCTCCTTGATCTCTGGATTATAATTGAGGAAATTTTTCTCCATCGAAAGTACTGCAAGCGCATTTAGTCTTTCTGTTAAATAAAATAACCTAAAAATATTAATCAAATAGAATAGCTAGAAGCAGAATAATAATATAATTCTACACTTTATCACATTCAAGAATATGGTGCATGGTTTTTAAGCACAATACCCATCATCACGCCAGAGCCGGCACTGCGAGAGTAACAGTGCTCTCTACCTGGCAGTCCCGCCTTCCTTCCCACTCCCCTCCTATGTACGTATGCACAGAACAGTCAAACACCACGTCACTGATACTGTGAAGCGCACTGTTCCATACAAAAAAAATTTGTATCTTTTTCATAAACTGGGGGATGACTACTGAAGTACTGACATTAATCTTAAGGAATATATATTGTACTATTATCGATAATATCAAGTGGAAATAGAGGGTGCTGCAGTTCCGCTGTGCCTATACACGAGCCGCCACTGATTATAAAGAGATCACGATCAACATGCACGTATCAAAACAAAATGTAAAAGTTCTCATGTGTTTTTAAATTGAAACCATCATGATGCAGTTAACTTAACGCTTACTTGACGTAAGAGCTGTCAAGTTGAACACTTTTTCGTTACGTGAACGTTAAGTGAAGGGTACCACGTGTTCCGGCTAGATAATCCTGTTTCGAGCAACAGCTATTTAGTACTTAATTTGTTTATTTATGTTATTCAAATGACGTATTCGGTCTTGTTCGTTTGTCCACATTTCGTGAACATTACACTTTACTTGGTAGCTCCAGTATATTGCAAGTACCTGTAGCCGAAACAGCGTTGAATGGTTGTATTTCAATTTGGTGTAAAGTTTGTTTTCATACCGTTCAAATTCATTTTCTGTGTTTTCCTCAAGTTTTTACGTTACGTTAAGAGAATCCTTATCACGTATTGTGATTCTTTACGTTAAGTGATAGTTTATTTATTTATTATTTAGCACCGCGTCTTACTACCCGTTCGGGTTATATGCATTAAGTACTAATTACGATAATGGCTTAGGAATTGGGAACGTTGAATTAGAGGAAGTGAACCCGAATTTGCGTGGGAGGAAAGTGGAAAACAATTTAGGAAAAACCACCCCCAGTTCTCCCGACCGAGATTCGAACCTCGATCTCCCCGTCCTCAGCAGTCGAGCTCAACACGACTAGCGCGTTAGCCAACTACGCCACCGAGGTGGGTTTAAGTGATAGTTACGTGGACGTTAAGTTAATCGTGATTTCAGGATTAGGGGGATTAGAAGTGTAGGATATGTATGACTTGTGGGATTTGCCTCTTAGCTAATATCAAACTCGACTAAAAGAACCAATAATGTCAGTCAGTTGCTTACAATAATAATAATTCAATTTCACTTTCCTTCATTATACTTTTGGCTAACAGTCATAAGACCTAACACAGGCCAGCACTTAAAAGTACACAAGTACCTTAAAAATACATATAACTACACGAGAAAATATGACAAATAAAAATAGCTAAATAATTATATATACTGATGAATAGCTACGAAAAAATACTAACTAATAATTATAAGAATAAAACATAGCAATAATAATAAATAACTAAAAATTAGTAAAGCATACATATTTTAAAAGCAATAACAATATGCAAAAAAATAAATCAGAATATTATAAATTTTAATAGTATAGGCAGAACCTCTACATGCTAAATTATTGATATAGGAGTTCCTCAATAAGGCTCTAAGTTTATCTTTTCTCTAATAACAATAGTAATAATACCCGCCTCAGTGGCGTAGTTGGCTAACGCGCTTGTCGTGCTAAGCTCGACTGCCGAGGACGGGTAGATCGAGGTTCGAATCTCGGTCGGGTGAACTGAGGGCAGTTTTTTCTAAATGGTTGTCCACTCTCCTTCCACGCTAATGCGGGTTCACTTCCTCTAATTCAACCTTCCCATTTCCAAATCCATTAGCGTAGTTAGTACTTAAAGCGTATAACCTGAACGGGTAGTAAGACGCGGTGCTAAAATTATTATTATTATTATTATTATTAATAATAATAATAATTTTCAATTCTATTTAGTGCTGGCCAACAGTCATGAGACCTATTACAGGCCAGCACTGAAAAGTACACAAGTACCATAAAATCACGCATAATAACAACATCAAATAAACAATAAACGTTAGTAACTATACATACTGATGAATAATTACAAAAAATAGTACATATTAATGATGTATGATAAAAAATAATATTTATATTTAGCACCGCGTCTTACCACCCGTTCGGGTTATTCGCTTAAGTACTAATTACGCCAATGGATTAGGAATTGGGAGGGTTGAATTAAAGGACGTGAACCCGCATTTGCGTGGAGCGAGTGGAAAACCATTTAGGAACACCCTCTAACCCCCTAGTTCACCCGACCGAGATTCGAACCTCGATCCCCCCGTCCTCAGCAGTCGGGCTCAACACGACTAGAGCGTTAGCCAACTACGCCACCGAGGCGGGTGATAAAAATAATAAATAACTTGAGAGTAGTAACAGCATAAGTATTTAAAAATCAGTAACAATAATAATTATTGAAAAGCTTTGCCTTCAACATTTAATATCGAATTTGGCCCGCTGTTTTCTCGCCAGATTTGATTAGATATAGGTTGTCTTAAGTTACATTTGACTTAAGAATTGGCTGAATTATTCTTTTATATGTCATTCTGAATTTACTTTTAATAAAAAAATTAGTCTTACTTTGCTACATAATTATGTTTTAATCTTAGAGTAGCTATTTTGTAATCAATTAATTTTTAAATTATCTACATTTCAAACTATTTTATTTATCCACAAAAATAGCTAGTAGAAATCTTCCTGCCAGGATGTAGATTTTAAAAAAAAAGTTCTTGGAAACAAACTATTATCGAGGAAAGAAAACAATAAAAAGCTTATTTTGAAGAATGGGTGTTTCTATTCGATAGCGGAAGCGGGGACGTGTAATCGGTTGATGAAGAAGAGGCCTCGCAACGTGAACTGTTCGTTTTCTTCCTTATCTTTCTATTTCGTTCATCGGCGCCTGAATGTGTGATGTAATTAATTAAATGCGTCAATTCCAGATACAATCCGCTTCGCAAAATAGTTTCGAGTTCACCAACTAATCAGCGTTATAGATATATTTAGATTAAAATAGTTTCTAGTTCGGGATCTGACATACTGATACTATTGTGCGATTTTTTTTAATTTGCGCGTTGAATTCTCACTAAAATGATTTTTTTATCTAATATTAATATATATATATATATATTTGTGATTTCACCTCTTCACTCAATACTTTATTGCATTCTTGTTTCTTTTGACGATATCACTTAATATACTTGAGGCTGGATGGAAGATGGGGGGAGGGTTATCAGATGACGTCAGTAGACAGACGACTGACACAAGGAACTAACATAGGGTGGGTGCGGAACTTGGAGGGGTGGAGGGGTGGAAGCGCTTCATATGTTTCTTAGAAAAACTTTAATAATACACGACAAAGATTGAATGTAATAGACTCCACTTCTTTTATTAAGGAAAAAGATAATAATCGTAGTGGATATGAATAAAAAGTATTTGAGACGCTACTAAAGAGGCTTGTGAATAAATTAATTATATCAAGATTTTGGTAGGAAGAATCTTTTATTTAATACTTCCTTCATTAATAACATTTCGCTATTCTATTATTGTCCTTTTGTGTATAGGTTACCAGACGTTCGGGATTGAACCAGGCAATCCAGAGTTTTTAAATGAGTGGTCATAAAAGTTGAAGAAGAATAAATTATTAATTTATTAAAGCAAAAGGGCNGGGGGGGGGGGACGTGAAACTTTAATAATGTTTTAATGGTTTGAGGGTATTTTCAAGCAATTTCTCTGATCTTGGTCGGTAATTTGTCAAACAGACACTGACAATCCTGGTCAGGGGCGCCTTTAGATTGTTTAAGTTGTCTGCACTTATTTTAATGTGTGCCTACCTGGCTTAACAGTGCTTAGTGCCCTTTGTGTGTCTGAAGTCTGCTACCTTTATTTTAGTTTTTGTATTCCTTACTTTACTTACTTCTTCACAATAGATCTGCTGTAGAAGGTGCGCAATCTACTTTTCAATATTTTGATTATTTTGTTGAAGAGTTATTATTTCCTTTTTATTTCTTCATACCAACTTGTGTCTGTAATACAGGGCTGTATATATAACTATTGCAACCAGCCTCCCTCATCATCCCAGTCAAATAATGGACAGAGGTGGAAACAAGAGAGTTATAATTTTTTATTCATTCAAACAAAATACAGCTCGATGGGGGAGCGGCACATTAAAGTTTACAAGCACCAAGCGGCAACATACGCCAGACGGCAAAAGTAACACATAAACACATGCCAGAAGGGCGATACAACAATAACAAGATATATACAGTCTTATCTTAAGACCCTAGAAATGGCGCCATCAACAGGTGATCCCAAAATTACTGATAAATTGGTCTCCTTATATACATTGAACACTACAAATGATAGCCCAGACTCGACCCAAGCTCTAGCATAGCGCAAAGGGAGCCAAGACCCCATTGTTAACTAAAGCAGCCGATAGGCGTACCATTAGCACCAAAATTAATACCAAGGTTTAGAGACCACCAATGGTAACTCCTACCCTTTAAGAAATAAGCTGGACTCCGTTCGGAGATTTGAGCTAGGTGGGCTGCGGCCCCACTATTAAGAACCCATAAACTTATATTTCTCAAACATAACAATAAACTATCCCAAATCCCCCTATCAACTATAAACATATATTTATATGAATATATTAAACTTAACAATAAGCTATCTAAACTCACTAACAATCCTAGGTATATAAACATATTAAACATAACGGGAACTGGCCCGACATTCTAACAACCCTAAGTATACAAAGAATAAACCTTACAAAACACAGCCGTGTTTCTCTTAGATAGTTCGCGGCCCCACATTTAACCTCCTATTTGTTTATGCAAAAGAAACATAGCCATAGCTATATATTATTTGCGACCTCCAAGGCAAAATGCACCCGAGTGCGAACTTTCCGCAAAGCGGAAATTTGAAACCTTAACAAGAGAACCAGATGGGTTCCCCCTATAGTTACCATAGTCGTAAGGACGGGTGCCAATACCCCGTAGTCATGACTACCCGTTAAATAAATAAAGTATATAAATACATAATTTATAAGAAGTCCGAAACATTGAATTTTGAATACAAGAAGAGTTTGAAGCCAAAGAGAATTTTGATAAGTCACGACGAGCCCACATATGAAGTAAGACTCTTACCTCCTAAAATCACTGAGATTAATGCGTGCCAACTCGTTGCACTTCAAGACCTTTATACCCTGAAGTTATCATATGCTCTCAGAGCGGAGGGAGAGGGGGGGGGGGGATGTCTAGAACAAACCAGAGAGTGCTGGAGCATAGGCCACACGCACAACATATTCTATCAAAGGTTCCAGAATTTGCTCGTTAGGGGCGCTTGGCGATGTTCCCTTGCTTTCTTGTCTGACGAAGGGGGGAGGGGGAGACCTCTTCGCATTGCCAGTGGTGAGCCTCGAACACCAGTTCAGTTGAATATAGTGCGTGTTGTGTGAGAGTGTCTCGTGTTTTGAAGTCCATTCCAAGCGAGTCAACAGGGGCAGCATAGGTGAGCGTTACAATCATCCCATGTTTGTTGTGACAAGGTTACACTATACTCGTAAGTCATAGGCTTTCTTAACATTTAAATTAATCTTTCAGGGAGTGTCCTAAATCACCTTTCCTAAAATATGATATTTACATTTATAGATACAAATAATACCTATAAAAAGTGTTAACAGCAGATCGTAAGATATAACGTATAAATACATGGCTGTAGATATAGTAACTTTGTATAGCTCTCAGATAAGATTCTTCATATGATTATTGGATGAAGGGTCAAAGGAGAAAAAAAAATCGATTTTCTTGAAATTCATTCTAACGATTTTGATTAAATTTTATATCTAGACACTTTATCACTATAAACAAAATGGCAACTCATTTTTTTATGAAAATAATTTTGAGGGTATTTACATGGGGGAAATTTTTCTAATTTTCATCATTTTCCCGCAACTAGTAGAGGTACGAAATATCTTATCATTGTAAAGTTGTAGGACTATTAAAGATACACATATTCTATTTGAAATATATGTTTACAAAACCAATAATTTCTGAGCAATAAACATATATATATCTTTTTTAATTCAGGTCTTTGAAAAAGAATTTGATTCTTATGCTCTTTTATGGACAAAGATATTTCTTTTTTCAATTTTTCTGTAAAATGTTCTTAGTTCCTAATGCCATTGAGCAAGTAACAGTGTATATTATTTTATTTATGATATTTGGTGTAATGTTTCTACAACAATTTACAGCGCTATTATTTTGTTTCACAAATCTTAAAGAATTTTTAGTAAATATATATTTTAAGATAAAAGTGGGAGTAAGTCTGTGCGGTGCAGCGTATAATTTTATTTTAAATCTGAATATTTAAAAAAATCGCGTTAAAGATTTGGTTCAAATTTGATATCTCTTAAGTGGCTTGTATTATAAATAGTTATACAGATATGTTTTTTCTAAAATAAAAAAAAATCATTTCATAGTAGACCTAGTTATTTAATGACTGATTTTTGTAAAATTTGATTCTTTTTTAATAATTCTAACAATTTGGCTAAAAATTGGTATCGGATGACTATTTTACACTATCAATAACAGTGTATCTTTATGATTATAAAATAAAATAATTTATATGTAGTTTACTTGCGGCAAATTAAAGACTATTACAATGTGTTGGAAATTGATCTTGAAGATTGAATTCAAAATGGGAATCTAGGAATAGTTTTTCACGATAGATAAAAAATTTCTTCTCTTTTTACAAATAACAATATGCTTAAGAGAAGTTTACTAAAATCCTATTTTTGAAAATTATCTTCGAATTGATAATATACAATGTGAGAATATTTTTACGATTGTGTTATACCATTATTTTTCTTTTTAACTCTTTTATCCTTTTATATTAAGTTGTTATTAAGTCCTTTTAGTAATATCTGTCCATTTTATTAAAAGGGATGAAGATAGTGAAGAGAGACAGTGTTTGAAACTAGTTGAGAGATATAGAAGAGATGAAGAGAGATAGTGTTTGAAACTAGTTGGGAGATATAGAAGGGATGAAGATAGTGAAGAGAGATAGTGTTTGAAACTAGTTGAGAAATATAGATGAGATGAAGATAGTGAAGAGAGACAGTGTTTGAAACTAGTTGAGAAATATAGAATAAATGAAGATAGTGAAGAGAGAAGTGTTTGAAACTAGTTGAGAGATATAGATGAGATGAAGATAGTGAAGAGAGACAGTGTTTGAAACTCGTTGAGAGATATAGATGAGATGAAGATAGTGAAGAGAGACAGTGTTTGAAACTAGTTGAGAGATATAGATGAGATGAAGATAGTGAAGAGAGACAGTGCTTGAAATTAGTTCAGAGATATAGAAGAGATGAAGATTGTGAAGAGAGACAGTGTTTGAAATTTAGTTGAGAGATATAGAAGAGATGAAAATAGTGAAGAGAGACAGTGTTTGAAACTAGTTGAAAGATATAGAAGAGATGAAGATAGTGAAGAGAGACAGTGCTTGAAATTAGTTCAGAGATATAGAAGAGATGAAGATAGTGAAGGGAGACAGTGTTTGAAACTAGTTGAGAGAGATAGATGAGATGAAGATAGTGAAGGGAGACAGTGTTTGAAACTAGTTGAGAGATATAGAAGAGATGAAGATAGTGAAGGGAGACAGTGTTTGAAACCAGTTGAGAGATATAAAAGGATGAAGATAGTGAAGAGAGACAGTGTTTGAAACTAGTTGAGAGATATAAAAGGATGAAGATAGTTGAAGAGAGACAGTGTTTGAAACTAGTTGAGAGATAAAGATGAGATGAAGATAGTGAAGAGAGACAGTGTTTGAAACTAGTTGAGAGATAAATATGAGATGAAGATAGTGAAGAGAGACAGTATTTGAAACTAGTTGAGAGATATAGAAGGGATGGATATAGTGAAGAGAGACAGTGTTTGAAACTAGTTGAGAGATATAGATGAGATTAAGATAGTGAAGGGAGACAGTGTTTGAAACTAGTTGAGAGATATAAAAGGATGAAGATAGTGAAGAGAGACAGTGTTTGAAACTAGTTGAGAGATAAAGATGAGATGAAGATAGTGAATAGAGACAGTGTTTGAAACTAGTTGAGAGATATAGAAGAGATGAAGATAGTGAAGGGAGACAGTGTTTGAAACTAGTTGAGAAATATAGAAGAGATGAAGATAGTGAAGAGAGACAGTGTTTGAAACTAGTTGAGAGATATAGATGAGATGAAGATAGTGAAGAGAGACAGTGTTTGAAACTAGTTGAGAGATATAGAAGAGATGAAGATAGTGAAGAGAGACAGTGTTTGAAACTAGTTGAGAAATATAGAAGGGATGAAGATAGTGAAGGTGAAACCATGTTTAAAACCAGTTATTTAGACATACACTGAATGATGGTCAAGTATGTAGATGGATTAATATGGTAATTGTTGCTGTGGACATGCAGGAAAGTACCTTTTTTTTTTCATTTATCAGCTCTCATTAGTCCTACCCTACCCTAACCCCATCTTAGTAATTTGGTTCACTTATCTCTCTTACCAATAATTATTTAATTTTAAAGTAATGTTCTAGACATCTTAAATTGTGTGTAGATAAAATAAATCTCAATTTGATTACGCTTTGATTTAATAAAATAATATGAAATTAAGTTTAAATAAACTCATACAATTGGTTTGTATAACCTGTTCCAAGAGTCTCGACATAACGAATAGCCATTATTAAAATATTTGGCGTTCGAAAATTATTTAAACGTTGAATTGAACATCAAATAAATTACATGTGTCGGCTATAGATGCATAGTAATATAAACAAAACACGTTAATAAATTATAATACATTCATAAAACTTTTAAACATTTTGTCTAAGATAAACTTAGCAAAGACAAATGAGCACATTTTGGATTAAACTTGACACATGCACAAATCCATAACTTCGAATATTATACTTCTTTTTTTAGGTTGAAAGACACCTGGTATACGGTACCCACTGTTTAAAGTTTAGTTTAATAAACTCCACCTGACCTAATTCAAACAAACTTAACATAACTTGAAGACAAAATTTAACTTGAATATGTAAATATAGAAAAATGACACCAGGACAGGGATGTGAATCTGGTTTTCCTACTTTGCAAGCCTAAACATGACACACAGCCAAAAGAAGATTGCGGATAGCTTTATTGGTAGATTTTCCCTCGCGTTAAGTCAGATAGTTACGGTTCAAATCTCTGATGGGGAAACTTACTTAATCACTTTGATTTTATTCACGTGTTCCCCAATTTAATTTCAGATACAGAAAGGAACGCAAACACATAACAGATAATATTTATTTAGATCTTTGACATGTGTAAGCAGCTCCATATTTTATACACATATTATATCTAAGGTTTTTTTCTGTGTATGTTTGAAACACCTTATAACGTAGTTGAAATCGGATGTATTTGATTTTCTTTATAAATTCATACGAGTAAGGATTTACTTTTCTTGTTAGCAACTATGGATATAAAAAAGTTTTTCTGTTTGTAGTTTTTGCATAATTCATTTATATTGCAGCATCCTTATATTGAAAATTTTGTAGCGGAGCTTGCATCGCGCAATGAAACTTTGTAAGTTTATAAAAAGTTTAAAAGTACGTCACATAATTTTATAATGCACACACACTTAGGAAAGTAAAGTCGGTTCTTGTTAAGCTTTTGTCGTTTCTTGGATGAGTTTGGTGCCCTGCGTGTTACGTTGGGTATAATATATTAACAATCTTCCCTTTTAAAATGAGTGTTAGTAGAATACAAATATATAGGAGTAATCTATATATACAGGTAGTTTTCCTAAAACGCGTGTTTTTATCACGCGATTTGTATATCAGCGAAATCGGTTTTTTTTCTTTTCGATAACTCGGTTCCAAGACGGATATTACGCGATTTCCGGAAGCCGGCCACTGTGATTCCCCTCTTGCCCTCTTAGCCACTGCGATCGTATGGATCACGTGCGTGAATGTTGGTTTCAAGTTTCACTGATTCCCCGCGCTAGTACCTTGTTTCTCCACCACTAGTGCTGTAATCTTAAATCGCCTACACAAATTATTGTTTTCCTCTTTACATTTTATTCTACTTCATGTAATCAAGGTATGTATTATTTCTGCATGTTCATGCTTATTAGTTATTTTGCTGACATTATTATTTATAAGCAACACGATTTAGATAATACATAACCAAAACTAGACATAAAATATGTGAAAATATAAACGTGATATTTTGACAACGCGATGATTTTACAGAACGCAACTACCGTGCTATAGGAGAACTTTCCGTGTGTGTGTATATATATAAAGAAGAGTGGACTATCCACAGGAACCTCTGAGTAGTTAATTTCTAACAGATATTTTTTTGTATCTATGCATGTGCCAAAATATATTTATTTGATTTTTTAGTGTTATAACTAGTGTGAAATAGAATTTCATGTAAATTAAAACTTTATTTAAGTATTACATAATCCTGTTTAGGCGGCCGAATGTTCTAAGGCAGGGGTCTCAAAACGTTTTGGCACGTGGGCTACATGATGTATTTTACATATTTTCGCGGGTCAAATTAAAAAATAATGAATGAATGTATAACATTTATTAGGATCTTTATGGGGAAATCAGCATGATATTATTCAAAAAGTAACAATTACAAATAAAGGCAGCAGGGCATACATATTTTAAAGAAACAGAGACTCATTTACTCTGATATAGCAATAGGAGATTTAATTCTTAGTTAACAAACCATTGAACTTTCTTTGCACAAGATCAATGGAAATAATGGAACTGCTTTATATATATATATATTATTTATATATTCTGAACTTATATGTTTATCAGATATATTTTCTCGCAAGTTGGACATGACATACTTAAAACTCCATGATTGAGAATGTGTGTTGCCATAGATTGTTTCACCAAAAAGTGACATAACTCCACGAGCAGTTGAGGCTGCGAAGATTTATACAATAGGATCAGACTTCCGGCTTTATGCTTTAGTTTTAGAATGTCATATTATTAAAGATCAATAATATCAATTTAAAACTGATTTGGGAATATTTCAACATTGCATTCAAATGGATTTTAAAACATCCTTATTTCATCTGTTTTTTCTATCACGGTCAGAAAATCGTCCCCGATATATATTTTTTTGTAACTCATAAATGATTTATAGTTCAAATGAAGACGAAAATTCTGCTTCACTTTCTTCATGAGATTTTTCACAACACGAGAAATTATTTGGACCAAGCTACGAACGTTTTACCTGTTTTTCAAGTAGCATCATTTTTGCCCTGAATGCCTTGACTTGCGCGAATAGATGACAAATCAAATCTGTTTGAACTTGCGACTTTTAATAGATTCAACTGATTCATATGTCCTGCCAGGTCTGCAAAAAAATGACACTTTCCCAACCCAGTCAGTGTTTGATAAAAGCGATATAGGTTTATTCTTATAAATTATTATTATTATTAGCACCGCGTCTTACTACCCGTTCGGGTTATACGCACTTACGCTAATGTGTAATGGTAGGGTGATTGTGAGATGAAATGGAGGACCTACAGTTTAACGTGGGATCCGAACCACGGTGGAGACCTGGCATTCCCCACATTCACAAGATGTCTTGTCAGAGGTGAAGGAAGGGTTTGGTAATCAGGTAAGTCTGTGCCGGGACCGAGGATTGAACCCCGGCCGCCAGCATAGAAGTCCGACACCTTACCCCTAGACTGCCAGGTCACCCATTCTATTTTAGTTATCGGACGTGACATCAGCTGTCTCTTACACCGTGGTTTGAGGCCTTTAAACATCTGGCGCCTGCGACTGAAAATGAAGATTTGCAATTCCGACAGTACCCTGGCTTGGTGTCATGGGAGGAAGCTCGCACGCGGAAAGGAAATGAACATGTCACATATATTGCGTCCTTAATAAATAACGAGGGGAAAAAATTAATTATATATATATATATATATATAATCTTGGGGTGGGCCGGATAATCTTGGGGTGGGCTGGAAGTGGCCCATGGGTCGTAGTTTGGATTATTATTATTATTATTATTATTATTATTATTATTATTATTAGCACCGCGTCTTACTATCCGGTCAGAGGTGAAGGAAGGGTTTGGCAATCAGATAAATCTGTGGTGGGATCGAGAATTGAGCCCCGGACCTCCAACACACAAGTCCTTCACCTTACCTCTAGACCACCAGGTCACACGTTGTTTGGAGAGAGCGGGGTTGGTTCCACCTGCAGTGACTTGTAGGGGAGTCCTTCAACAATAAATAGCAAAGGATTATTTTTAAACATAATTGGGGTTGTATGTTCTACCTTTCAGTTGTTGCCTTATCGTCCGCGTTAGGTACCAGAAACAGTACCCAACATTGATTTGGCTGATTTGTTTTTAGAGTTACAGGTTGTTTTCACAAACCCTTATCCTCTTCGTCTGAATTAAAAAATTACCTTAAATGTTACCTTGGATTAGTTCCTGCAAGAGAAGTGTACAGTTAGTATTAGCTAACCCTTTTTGTGAAATATGGAATTTATATACGAGTCTGTGGGGTGATTTTTTTTTTCTATTTATTTTATAAGATTCCTAATAAGCTATCGTATGCTTTGAGGAGAAATACAAAAATGTATTAGTAAAAACTTTTTAGAGGGATCTAGAGGGTTAAATTTTCAAATCCCCCCCTCCTCTATTTCGCTCTTTCTCAATCTATTGCCCTATTAGTCTCTGTTCATTTTTATCTTTTTCATGGTATTGTTTTATTTTTCTTATTCGCTCTATCTTTCCTTTTATTTTTTCATCTATTTCTTCTTAGCATTCTCCCGATCTTTCTCGCTCTCATTATATATAACTCTTTTTTCCTTTTTCTTTGTATTTTCCTTACTCTTATTTTTCCCTTTTCCTATTCATCCCTCTCTTTTTACTTTCTTGCTACCTTACAAGTACAGAAAGTATTGTGATCGTCAAAAAAATCGAACTCGAAATTTTGATGAATCTCGACGTTTCATGACCCTCGAATCCGAAAAAGTGTTTTTTTGAATTTTCGTCTGTCTGTCTGTACCTTCAACTATAGCCTAAACTATTTTACCGATCGGGCCGAAACTTGTTATCTAGGGTTTTCATAGGGCTACCCCTATGGGTTTTTGGAATTTAATATCAAACCCTAAAAGGCAAAAAGAGAAAAAGCTGATTTTCTCAAAATCGGCCCTAACGATTTTGATTAAATTTCATTTCTAAACATTTATAAATATTCCAAACAAAATGGCTATTTTCAATATTTCGGCAAAATGACTTTAAGGGCTCCAGTTTGACGCGTAAATTCTCATTTTGTATCATATCTTCGAATCTACTAGAGATATGAAATTACTTATCATTAAAAATATGTAAATCTATTTATAATACAAATATTTTAATCTAAGTATATTTTTATAAACCCAATAACTTTTAAGCTATACGCAAATATATATATTTTTTAACTTTTTGGACACTAAAGGTAAAGTATTGCAACCGTTAAAAAAAACCTGAAATGTTGATGGATGTCGACGTCTCATGACCCCCAAAACCTACAAAGTGGTTTTTGCAATGCCGTCTGTCTCTGTGGCTGTGTAAACTTAAAATTAAGAGTAGTTTAAGAAAGGGCGAAAATAAAAATATCGATTTTCTCAAAATTGGCTCTGACGATTTTGATTAAAATTCGTATATGGGCGTTGATTAAGATTATAAATAAACTGACTATTTTCATTTTTTCGTGAAAATGACTTTTAGGGTACTTTACAGAAGCTGAAATTTACGAATCTCCTCAACTATTTGAGATACTAAATAGCCTATCATTGCAAAATTGTACTACCATTAAAAATAAAAAAAACTTTTATATGCAATATATTTTTATAAAACCAACAGTTTCTTAGATATTGGCAAATATATTGATACAATTTTGTGAGCTAAAGTTGTAAAGATATACTACTTGAATATTAACGCAATAATTCTCCAATGCCATAGAGTAATTAAATATGTTTCAAAAAGTTTATTTTATTATTCCTTAAACCTCTTGGGGAAAATATGTGTACAACAATGATCTATATCCTTCATTTTAGACTCAATAGTCAATATTTACATTTTTTTATTGGTCAAAATTTATAAATGAGTAATTTAATAGTAATGCGATGACATGTAGATGTGCAACACCTAATAAAATGTCGAAATTTTTACCGGAAATTGAAATTTTTATACGGAGTGTTGACCCTTGTGGACCCAATATTGATATTTTTAATTGGTCCAAACATATAAATGAAGATATTAATTCTTTAAAAATGAAATTATAAAATTTAAAACTATGACTCAAAAATTGTTTTTCATAAGGATAGTGCAATTTATTCTTGGGTTTGCTAGTGTATATCATTTTGATTCACATATGTTATGAGTTTTGAGTAAATATCTCCATTTTTAAGCAATAGAGTGAGAAAGTCCGTGCGGAGCTTCGTACTATTTACTTTCTCGATTCCTATTGGTCTTTGTCTATTTATTCTTCTTTCTGTATTTTACATTATATAACTCTTTCTATCCCTCTATATTTTCATATATATATATATATATTTATATAGGGTTACCTGGTGGTCTAGGGGTAAGGTGTAAGACTTCTGTGCTGGCGGCCGGGGTTCAATCCTCGGTCCCGGCACAGATTTATCTTATTGCCAAACCCTTCCTTCACCTCTGACAAAACATCTTGTGAATGTGGGGAATGCCTGGCCTCCACCGTGGTTCGGATTCCAAGTTAAACTTTAGGTCCTTCATTTCATCTCACAATCACCCTACCATTACACATTAGCGTAAGTGCGTATAACCCGAACGGGTAGTAAGACGTGGTGCTAATAATAATAATAATAATAATAATAATAATAATAATAATATATACACACAGCCTAACCCCTATGCAACTTGTTGTATACGCATGCTTGACAGCTTTTCTATCCCGGCGCTATGCGCAGGAACTTTGAACACAATCTAATGGTATTAGCATAGGTTCCCGGATGTAAGTGTATAGGGATTTTGTATACTTTTGTTTCAAACAAGATATATGTGCAGTTGGGACTATTAGTTTCCGAACATCCTGTATATGTGTGTGTGTTTTGTGTGTTTGTGTGTGTGTACTGCCTTGAAGAATTGCAAAACTTCACAACATCGTTCCACAAGACTCTTATAGCTGGATTACGTATCAAAGCTTCTCAATATCCTGTAGACGAGAAGCGCTCCATTATCTGTCTTCAATACCCTCCTCCCAAGTGTTGAGATGATGTCGGTGTAGAGGTTGATCACTCTGTTAGATGATGCTCGTCACGATGCTAGTGGGCGGGAGAAGGGGGCTTACATCTCGGTAACAGCTCTCGGTTCATATCCGAGACGCGGTGACTGTACAGGTAGCAAATCCGCACATCAAGGAGCAGATCTTTGTGTATGACGAGACATCAAAGGGTTGTGTAATACTGGTGTCGTTCTTGCGGCATCCACCCCGGCCCCCACACATCCTCCTCCCTCCTATCGGTTTGGTTCAAATATTTTTAGGACACAAATTTAACTTTATTGAAGACCTTTGGAAAGCAGTAAAAAATACTTTAAATTTTTAGCCCTGAGGGTACTCGTACCACAGTTTGAAATCTAATGTTCTAAGTCAAGTGTGGTCCAACTGACAGCCAGTACCCTCATATATCCTGGAGGAAAATTAAAGAGAAACCTTCGATGGCGGATGTGAAATAACTAATGATTCAAATATAAATATTCTCATGATTACATTTTATTATGCATTTATTTGATGAATAAAAATATTTATCAATATATATTTATAACGGTAAGTTGTTTGTGAACGTGTGTGTGCGTTCATATTTCCTAAAACCTTTTAGAACATTTTCTTAAGCACTGCATCTTACTACCCGTTCAGATAATACACTTTTTGGAAAATTAATACATTTTTTTTTCAGTAAAATTTGGAAGATTACATCTACCACCCAAAAATTACATTTTTATGTAAATATTGAAAATAATTATTTATTATACGTTGTTTTAAGGCCTATATAAAGTTGATGGAACCAAATAATATATGCAAACTTCTTTTTTTAACACCGCCTCCTACTACCCGTTCGGGTTGTACACTTATGTTATAATTACGCTAATGGTATTAGGTTTAGGAAGGCTATATTTATAGGAAGTGTACCCGCATTTTTATAAAACGAGAGTAGAAAACCATTTTGTAAAAAATCCCCCTCAGTACACCCGGCTAAGGTGAGAACCTCGATCTCCCCGTGTTCGGCAGTCTAATCTATTGCTAGAGTATCGCGTTAGACCATGCGGGGTTGGTGCAAATTGATAGTCATATTTTCCCCTTGGGATGAAAAACGTTTCGATCTCCCTGCTTCTAAGCCGTTGAGTGGCAAGCATGTATTGATTTAAGATACAAGCCTTTGTCTCGATAGTTCACTTGCAGAACTTTTGCTATGAAATATTACTCTGTGTGTATAAGTTTATACTAAGAAGTTATCGTTTACTTGTCAGATAAAACTATTTATTGCTTCTGAAGATGAGCTATTACGATGTTTCTTTATCTTCTTTTTCCCCAGGCCTATGACGATGGGGGAGGTGGGCTGCTTCCTCAGCCATTACAACATCTGGAGGCAGGTGAGTACTGCGCCTGATTGGCCACGCAAACTTTACGCAACACACTAATCTTTTGTGAGACATAACTAACTTGATGTAATAATTTAGGAGGAACATTCCTAGTTTCGCAAGGTGTCATGGGACCAATGGTGTTTGTAAGTTTGTTCAAGACAAACTGTGAAGTTATATGGCCACTTAGAAAATCGTAACCTGCACCGGTGGTCGCGTGGACTTAATGTCGGATTCCTTTAATCTGGTTTGTCGGGGTTTGAAATACCACCCGGGTGTATTATTATTATTATTATTATTATTATTATTATTATTATTATTATTTACTAAATGTTCTCGCTTCACTCAAATGCGTATACATTTCATCTAAGTTCTACCTTCTTCATGCACATCTCATTAATTAAATGCTTACAGTCATAGTGGGTAACAAGACGTGGAGAGTTAAAAATATAACCCTTAACTATCAAATCAATTCCGTATATTTAAAGACTTAAATAAAATCTCTTTTTGAATCACATCTAAATTAATGAAATTACTTAACTTTTACGTTTCAAATTCTTTTAAAATATATTTTTCCAGTCATAAATAAGTTGTAGATATGACAAGCTTAGATAGAATTCTTTTAAACACTTAACAAGCGTTGATATTTCATCAAATATTTTAAACTTACGTTTTGTTTTGTAAAATACAAACAAATTGTTTGGAGTCAACGTTAATCACATAATTTTATTGAAGTTTTTTCATAGTAATTAATATCTAAAAAATTTGATATCTGCAGATCACGTGGCTTGACGTATGGTTACGCGAAAGTGTATATATTAGCTTTTTTTTATCTGTCAGAAAATTGTAAGAAAATGACTGAAAATTTGACTGTAGGTGAAATCTGTTTTCGAGGCTATACATATAGTTGATTCACACTTTTCTATTCTCTGAACGTTCGAAAGTTACATTTCGAAAACGTGTTTTGCCAATATTACAGTTAAAATACATTCCAATTCTCATAGGAAGAGCCTCATCTACAGTAGCCCCATGGCTTCTTTGGTGCTGACTGACAGAAGTGACAGCTGCTAAACACATGTTTTTGCAGATCATATGATTCGGCGTAGGTATACATAATTTGGTCTGGTAATTTTTCAAAGCCGTCAGCACCAAAGTAGCCGTGGGGCTACTGTAACAGCTAGAAATGCTAATGAATCTACTCTCACTTATTCATACGTCAAGTCATGTGATCTGCAGCTATCATTTTAGATAGGTTTTATCAATACATATAAAATAACAATAAAAAGAGTACAATCATATTAGTATTGACTTCAAAGAAAAATTTATTTGCATTTTTTTAAATTTGGCTGTAATTTTATATCATTCGTCAAAAGAGACCAAATATATTCGACAAGGCGTATGAATTTAAATCTAATTTTTTTAGTATTTTCCATATCTTCAATTTTGCGATTGGTTGACACCCACTCTTCTCTTTCATTCTTCTCTACACTCAATCATTCATTTTCTTCAATTTCCTATAAAACCTTGCACCAACATACGTCATAACTCTCTTTATGTATTTCACTCTCGGATGTCCTTTCCTCTTCCTTACTTCCATTTTTCCTTTCAAGATGTTGACCAAAAACTATTTATTTCTATATGTATTGTATGTCAAATCCAGGTTCCTCTTCTCATTTTAATTTTAATTCAATATTTCCCTTCTTTTCATTCACTCGTTTGAAAATTTTTTCATTTGTAACTCTGACTGACCAAGATATATTTTCTACGCTTCTCCGTCAACTTTTAAAAAGTCATAAAATGTCAAAATCATCGTGAACGTGCTATACAACCCTCGTCCTAGTATTTTGTCTCTTGAAACTATCCATTAGTCACCTCTTGTGTTTATATTCATGCTCTTTCGCGCATTGAGAGACTCTTGTGGTCATCTCGAGAAGTGCAAGGTCGCCACCCTGAGCTTCTTTGCCAAGTTCACCCCGTCCTCCATATTTATAGTCAAAAGATATCGAGTATCTAGCTCTTGCAAGGTCCGAAAACTCGAGGGAAAAAAATAAGGTGGAATATTTGAGGAAAATTCGATATAGGTAGTCTTCTAGAGATATTGCTTCTAGAATGGTCAAAAAAAAATCTTTCGGCGTCCAGACACCAGGGCCGAAACCAGAAATGTAATTTGCGTTGCGCGAGGGAGGGGGTGAAGGGGAGAGAGGATGTCTCTCAACTAAACACTATATTATGATAGATTAATCAATATAAATAATTTTAAATCTATTTAGGGTTGTGGATGTTATGAATTTAAAAATACTCAGATAACCTACTAGCCTAAACAATGAAAAGGAAGATTTAAAAAAAAATTATTATACCTTTTTTTCACTGTGTATTAAAAACCGTTCGGGCTGTACACATAAATTTGGTGCGGATTTAGGGAACGTGAGTCAATGGCAGTGTTTTTGAAGTTATTTTATATATATATATATTATTTTATTTTTTTAAATCTTAGCCAAAATAAATAAAATACGCTCCATTAGAATCAAAGAGTTAAATTTTATTCACATGGTTAAATAAACAGTTGTTGGATATCTCGTTATCAACATAGCGTCATTATATGGCAAACATTTTAAATAAAAGAGAAAAAGTTGTCATTAAGTTACAGCACACCCTTAACAGATATTCAATAGCTGATGATAATCATCATGTGAAGAAAAATAAAACTATGTTTATACTGGAGCAATATTTGATTAATTTTGGCCAAGAATTTTTTTAAATATAAAAACATTGCCCTTAGCTTGCTTTCAAACACTTCCACCTTAATTACACTACACAAGGCGCAAAGGTCCTTGGGGGGCATTTCCAATCATATGTGGTATTGGTATTTAGTTTTAAAAAACAATTGCCTATTTTAAATAAGCTAATAATTATTTTCTAAATAAATAAATAACATATTAATATATGATCCAATATTAAGAATATGTTCTAAAAACAAAGATTAACAACATAATCACTTTTATGGTTTTATTACATTTGGAGTTGCTTTGTCGGCGAAACGCTGTGATATATAATTAAAATCTCGCTAAAACATTAATAGGAAAGGAAGAAGAGATACTATTTTTGAACGCACACATTGATTAAAAGAGAAGGTAGAGGCTAAGTCATCACATTTTTTCTATTAGTTTTCTTTGTATACTATTATTATTATTATTATTTTTATTATTACTACTATTAATATTTTGGTGTCACGCAGGGGTAGGGGTTTAAGGGCCCTTTTACCGGCCCTGCTCGCTACACGTTATAGAAATAAATACAATAGTATGATGGGGTTTTTTACTCTATCTACAAGATCTCTTTTTCACTTTTTATTTAAATAATTTGAAAATCCTAACTAAATTCAAACGATTAGTTTTATTTTTTTATTATTGTTGTACTTGGCGGTTTTTAATTACTTGTGACCCAGATATTATGCAGAAGCTTTGTTTATCATTACAATTTTTTTTAAATGTGCTAATTAATTTTTTTGTTTCTTATATTATCCTTCACAATAGATTCATTTTATTTGTTTCTTCGCCTATATTTATATAGCAGCTCTAATGCAATCAGCCATTGTCTTTCTGCTGAATAACGAATCTTAACCGTAAGTTAGGCGAACTTTGTATAAGTTGTCAAAGTGCAGTAAAACTTAAATAAGTTCCTGTTGATTGGAACTTTTATATTTTATTTCTGTTGAGATATTAGCTAAAAAGCTAATCCTATTCAGATGTACTTTATAGTAGATGCAATGTTTGTATAGTAACTAACTAGTATAATATAAATAAATTCAAATTTGAGTTTAATTATTCAATAACTAGGTATATTAGTAGAATGAGTAATTAAGAGCTCTATACGTTATTATTGTTAGTATTATTATTATTATTATTATTATTATTATTATTATTAGCACCGCGTCTTACTACCCGTTCGGCGTATACGCACTTATACTAATGTGTAATGGTAGGGTGGTTGTGAGATGAAATAAAGGACCTACAGTTTAAGGTGGGATCCGAACCACGGTGGAGGCCTGGCATTCCACACGTTCACAAGTTGTGATTAATACACGTCTTGTCAGAGGTGAATGAAGGGTTTGGCAATCAGATAAATATGTGCCGGGACCGAGGATTGAACCCCGGACCACCATCACAGAAGTTTGACACCTTAACCTTTAGACCGCCAGGTCACCTAAGCTCTACACAGCAAAAGTAAAAGGTCAGTTTGCACTATGCAACAACATATTTTGTTTAAAAAAAAGTTGTTTTGCAACTTGTTGCATTTTAGTGCTTATGCAACATTTGTTGTAAATAACCAAAAAACAAAAATTGGCACTAAACAAGTTGCACTAAGATTGCGTCATGGCGTCTGAGGAGGATGTCCTACTTGCGGCTGCAACCGCAGCTTGTGTTGTGTTGTTTGATCAAAGTAATAGGGAACATGTCTATAAGTGTGTAAACGTCTGATTGCCTCCAATTCTCCATTTCACAACAACACAACACAATACTGCACTCAACTGTAAGGTAGTTGTGGCGGGTTGTGGAGCGCGAGGGGAAGCAATGTAGTCACGTGTTCGACAGTGTCAAAGGTCCTCTATGCATGCAAAATGTTTGATCTTTATCGCCAAACCACGGGAAACGTGCAACAGGTTGTAAAACATGAGATTTGTTTTAAAACATTATTCCATTGATTTTACAACAAGTTGTAAAACATTGTTTCAAAACACAAAGTTTTACAACTTGTTGCATAGTGTAAACGGACCTAAAGATTGAGGGTCTTATTTTGTGACATATACAAACTCTGGATTAATATGAAGTGTACTGTAATTATAAAAAAACCATTTTAATAATTTTTTTTAAATTAATAAAAACAAATATTGTCAAAAATGCCAGTTTTATTTTTACAATATTCAAATTGATCTGACTTCATGCATCGGTAAAGAGTTTAAAAATCAACTTACGCTCATTTTTTTAAATGGTATATGACCCACTTGGATGGTTGAATGGTCTAAGGCGTCACTCTTCAAATAGACTTGATTTACGATTATGTGCGTATAGTTGGAACGGGTAGTAAGACGTGGTGCTAATAATAATAATAATTTACGATTATGAGGAGATCTGGGTTTGAATGTTTCTTTTAATTAAAACTATACAGTATATTTTGTTCTTTTTACCGATTGATTTGACGTTTTAAAATATTTTTAAAATTGGAAACCATTATTTCTATTATTATAATACACATGTATTATATAATAATATGTATGATTAATTAAATCTTTTCAACTTATCAATAGGTGACCTGATGGTCTAGGGGTAAGGTGTCAGACTTCTATGCTGGCGGCCGGGGTTCAATCCTCGGTCCCGGCAAAGATTTATCTGATTACCAAACCCTTCCTTCACCTCTGACATGACATCTTGTGAATGTGGGGAATGCCAGGCCTCCACCGTGGTTCGGATTCCACGTTAAACTGTAGGTCCTCCCTTTCATCTCACAATTACCCTACCATTACACATTATCGTAAGTGCGTATAACCCGAACGGGTAGTAAGACGCGGTGCTAATAATAATAATAAACTTATCAATAATAGTTGCTTACACATCTGTGGTCTCGCGGACTGAATGTCACGCTAATATAGCCTGGTTTTTCTGTAGACTGGAAGTTCTGGGATCGAATTTTTTTGTGGAAAAGTTTTTTTTCCAAATGATTTCCTAATATCCTTCTACACAAATGTGGTTGCATTTTCTATTTACTCTTCCTTCCTAATTTCCACATAGCTAGTTTCGGATAATTATATGGGTGGTAAAATGTGGTGCAAAAAAAATGTTTTTACCGTTTTAAAATGCTGTCGAATTGTGGAAAACTCGCATAATAAAGTAAAAATAAATATTTTAAATCCACGAGCAACATTATATTTTAAGGTAGCACAGTGATAACAATTTTATCGATTAAACTTTTAAACACACTGTTATTGCTAGTTTTATTTTAATGATTCTTTAAAAAACTGATGGTGTACCTTGATAATTTTAGCTCCCGGTTCAGTGTGCCGTGAGTTGAAAAAGGTTGAAAATCGATGCCTTAGACGTTTGGTTGGCAACAAAGTTAGTCATGGCTATTTAGGTTAAGAAATAATATTGTCACTGTATTACTACCGACACTTAAGCGCACAACTTTGAAAAAAAAACTTCAAAACTTAGTGAGGAAATAAATATACTCCTATATGTGTCCCAAGCCGATTATTAAGGTATTGAATTGTTTCCTAATAATTTATCTATGAAATTATATGTATTCACTCGTGTCAGATAAATTCCTTTCTCAAATGACAAATTATATTTATCTTACCTCTCTAACATATCATGAACTTGGGAGATGTTTTAACTAAAATATTAAAACATTCATTTATCAACAAACTTTTTGGAAACTTTTTTTTATCGTCGTCTTTACAAATTACACTTTGTGCCATTTCTTTTTAAGAGGTGTGATTATTCATTTCACTGATAAATTCGTTGAGAACGAACTCGTCATACATTATTAATTCCTACAAAGCAGAAGAGAGAAGTAATTTCTAAAGTCTTAGGTTAGGATAAAATAAAGTATTTACGCAAACAGGTTCAGCGAATACGTAAACACTATCGTCATTAGTTAGAGTTGGTTTGTTGAATTACATGATTGATAGTAGACAGCTAGAAAATCGGTTATTTTAAGCATTTGGGCCTATATATAGGTTAGGCTCACATACAACACGGAAATTGCTGCGCTATTCAAGCAGATTTTGCGCAAAGTTTTCTGTGAACGTGTGAATCAATGGAATGCTGCGGGGGAAAGCGGGTTAAGTCACATTACACACATTTTCCAGTACAATAACTTTTATATCTCAAATTCCATTACAATTTAAATATGACAGATACCTCATTTAGTGGTAATATAAAATGCATTAGAAAGTTTTCATGTCTGTCTAAAACAAGACAAGAGTAGTCCAACATTGACCATCCCAAGAGCAGAATCTGACTATCAATTTGTTCTGCGGGCTGAATATATATTTAGTAATCCTATCAAATTACTATAGGTCCACGAACAACCCTTTATAAGCAATTATATATAATTATTATTTGATAGAATCGTTCAAATTTTACTGAAAAAAAAGTTTATTAATTTCTCAAATATGAATTATTAAATATGCACACACAATTTCATAAAATAACTAAGCATCATGAATATATAGCATTTACTTTAATTTGGTCACGTATATCTTCACCTTAAATTTCCGCGACACACCTTTTGACCCTTTGCGATATAACAAGTCATATTTTTATTAATCAAATAAATGCAGTTATTGCCTTTTTTTAAAAGTGGCGATTGTTATTTGAAACATTGGCTACGTCACAAATGTCATTGAGGGTTTCCCTTTAATTTTCCATTTCAGATACTGTGAGAGCCAAATTTCCCGTGAGCGTGGGTCGCATTTGACCACACTGGTCTGAAAGATAGAAGCACTTTTTAATTTTGAGTTAAAATTGGACTTGCACCCTTTTCACTCTGTACCCTTCCAGTCCGGCCAATGGCTCGGATACAGGAAGTTCTTGTCTCCAGGGTTGAGGGATAGGTTTACGAGTATATGGTTCCTTTTCAAGTTTTAGCTAGTTTGTAAGCTTGTCAGATAGTAATGTGGAAAAAGTATCGATACTTGACAAATATCAATATTTTTCTTTTGATATTTATATTTGTTACTATGTATTTTTGTTTCGATACCTTTACTTTTATGAATATTAACACCCAGGTCAGGTGACCTGGCGGTCTAGGGGCAAGTTGTCAGACTTCTGTGCTGGGGGTCATGGGTTCAATCCTCGGTCCCGGCACAGATTTATCTGATTGCCAAACCCATCCTTCACTTCTGACAATACGTGTACTAATTACAACTTGTGAATGTGTGGAATGCCAGGCCTCCACCGTGGTTTGGATCCCACGTTAAACTGTAGGTCCTCTATTTCATCTCACACACCCTACCATTACATAAAGTGTAAGTGCGTATAACCCGAACAGGTAGTAAGACGCGGTGCTAATAATATTTATTTAATATTTAATACCGCGTCTTACTATCCGTTCGGGTTATACGCTTTAAGTACTAATTACGCTAATGGATTAGGAATTGGGAAGGTTGAATTAGATGAAGTGAACCCGCATTTGCGTGGAGGGAGAGTGGAAAACCATTTAGGAAAAACCTCCCCCAGTTCACCCGACCGAGATTCGAACCTCGATCTCCCCGCCCTCAGCAGTCTAGCTCAACACGACAAGCGCGTTAGCCAACTACGCCACCGAGGCGGGTAATAATAATAATAATAATAACACCCGGGTATCGAAAGAAAAATATTGTGTAGATATTGTATTATAGTGCAGAGACGCTTTTAGGGGTGTGCAAATGGTATGGCCTCATGGGGCTCTTTGAATGAGGTGGGGTGCCGCTCTTGTTTGGAAGACAGAGGGGGGAAAACCGAGTTAGGGGGGGGGGGATTTTTGGTAGCGCTCTTGTATAGTAGGCTCCATGTATAGGCGATCTAATAAATATACTCAGTGTAAAAACAAAATAAAAATATAATCAAATGGTTTGATTTGTTGAACAAGTGAATTTAGCTCTCAATTTTAATTCCATCGATTTGCATTTGTTTTTTTATGGTGGTGTGTCTAACGATAACTTATGAATGCATTAACCGATTTATATCAAATTTGTCACAGTTGTTCTTTGTACCTATATACGGATCGAGCTTAGAATAAAATCGAAAAAAGGGTTGGGAGAAATTAACCCTTATTAATATAAAACACGGCTTCTGGCACTTTATTATTTCATGCATTTAGCTTTTAGGATATTTTCTGATATTTTATACGGCTGAAAATTGGTGAACAGATGCAGACTACTGAATTAATATTAAACAAAAAATTAAGTTTTTTAATTGTGTTTTTGAGTGAAGTGGGGTGAGGCATATAAGTGGGGGTCCTTAAGTTTGCCCAGATTCCCACGTCTACTATTATTATTATTATTATTATTATTATTATTAGCACCGCGTCTTACTACCCGTTCGGGTTATACGCACTTACGCTAATGTGTAATGGTAGGGTGATTGTGAGATGAAATGGAGGACCTACAGTTTAACGTGGAATCCGAACCACGGTGGAGGCCTGGCATTCCCCACATTCACAAGATGTCTTGTCAGAGGTGAAGGAAGGGTTTGGTAGTCAGATAAATTTGTGCCGGGACCGAGGATTGAAACCCGGCCGCCAGCACAGAAGTCTGACACCCCCACGTCTACTAATGGCAGTATTGTTATAATGCTATAGTATAACAAAAATAGCGGCTCCGGTGTAGAAAACTGAGGTTAATTGCTGGAGGTTTCGTTATGCTGGAGACATTACACTATCTTCGGAAGTTGACCCTTTTTTATTTTTATTCGTTTTATACCGATATCTACTGTAATCGATAGACCTACTTATATATATGTGATGACAATTTTTTCAACCATGCCTGTAATCGAACCCGGGACCTTAAGCTAAGTATGCTCTAAACACGCTACCATCTTAGATAATATATCGAAGACTATTAAAATCGCTTTATAACATAACCACTCATAGGCAGGCCCCTGCCCTTACCCACGCACAAGGCACTCTCGCCACTGATTCCATCGATGATATCTACACGAGGGATAACATAACCTGTGCGGGGTGAATCAATAACTTATCCTCCCCGCCCCCATTTCCACCCTTAACCTCATCTCGGTCCATTGTTCATCCACCGTATCCTCCCCGAAGTGGTTGCCGGCAAGGTTTCCATCGCGTTGGCGGAAACGAGATCGTTTATCAATGAGAGAATTGAGTAATCTTGGTATATCAGCGGATCATTCTCTACCTTCAATTTTTTTTTTAAGCATCAATAACTTGGGTGCTGTGATGTATGACTGGCTTCATGCTAGGTGGCTTTTCTCCCCAGGGGAAATAGAAAACCCTGTTTTTTAATCTCTCTTAAGGTGTGAGTGTAGTGAACGTGAGAAAAGGATGCTTTCGTAGCTAAACTTTTTTTGGGTCAAAATAAATAAAATATTGCTTCATTACAAACATGAGTTTGATTCTATTCGTATGGTAATGTCAACCGTTCTTGAATATATCATGCGGCATTAAATGACAAACTTTTTTAATTAAGAGAAAATGCTGTCATAAAATTCTGGAACGCCCTCAACATATATTCAAAAACTGTTGATATCACCATGTGAAGAAAAAAAATACACTCATTTTTACTAAAGAACTATTTTGCTATTAAAGCTGAAAAAACACTGACCTTTTATCGCGTCATCTACATCTCCTCCTTTATTCGGTGCCGCGCTTCCGCTAGGAAAAATGTGATCTGTTTGAGAAATATTATGCTCTGCGGTAAGGGGGGGGGGCGGGAGGGGCAAAACATGTTTTTCATACTTACCCACTGCTTTGTGAGGGTTTAAATCCTGGATGGGTGTGTTGATTGGCAACAGACAAGGAACACGTGATTGGTTAACCGCTGATAGTAAAAAAAAAAGTTTCTAGGCTGAATGTATGACGTGACTGAAAGTGATAAACTAGAATCTAAACCCAGGTGTTTCCAAACTTTTAAGACCGATGGATCCCTTGCAATAATAAAAAAAATACATGTTGTAGCTCCCAAACAAATTTTTATATTATGATTTTTGTACATTCAAAAAAGAAAGTTAAATTGTACAAGTATAAAGCAAACCAAAAGCATCACATGATCTTCTTCTTTTTTTATTCTCTTATTTGGAATGCTTAGGAGTGGCGCCCTTTCAAGTATTCATTCGTCAAGTTTCCAACAGTTACTTTTAATATATAATATCTAAAAAACAAATAACACTAATAGTATAGTAAAATGTTATCAACTGTGTCCGGTAAAACTATATATGTATTTTATAAAATACCCTTCCTATGAAAATTCAACTCTAGCTATAATATAAAAGGTACAATATAGATTGGCACGGAAATAAGGAGGCAAAATTATTGATAAAAAGGGCGGGTAAAATAATCAAAAGCTTATTCCGTAATGAAGATAATAACGCGGAGCTCAGACTAGGGTAATCAAAGGTGTGGGTTTTTTTATTTTAGTTTTAGTTTTTTTTAGTAATGTGACGACACCATTAGCTCTCTGATTGAGCGAATTATATAAGAGTATTGATCTTTAATTCTAAAAGACGTCAACGGGATGATTTTAACGGGTTCTCGCCTTTATAGAAAGATGTCTAGGAGCTCTGAAATAATTGGCGCCAGACGGTGTAGGTTCTCTTATATTCTCCTGTGAATCTTCCTGTCCATTATGTCACTGATTTTGATTAATTGCTGTGCATTTCACGTTCTGTTTGCATTATTCAAAGTACTGTTTTTGAACTGGTATAGTTGTTTATTTTTTGGGACCGCTTCCTCCTGCATTAGTCTAATTTTCCTCAGGCAGATGATATTATTATTAGCACCGCGTCTTACTACCCGTTCGGGTTATACGCACTTACGCTAATGTGTGATGGTAGGGTGATTGTGAGATGAAATGAAGGACCTACAGTTTAACGTGGAATCCGAACCACGGTGGAGGCTTGGCATTCCCCACATTCACAAGATGTCTTGTCAGAGGTGAAGGAAGGGTTTGGTAATCAGATAAATCTATGCCGCGACCGAGGATTGAACCCCGGCTGCCAGCACAGAAGTCTGACACCCTACCCCTAGACCGCCAGGTCACCTTTCAGATGATGTTAACTTATAGAGAGTGTGCAGAAAATCAGACTAAAGATATCAACATAATCACATAGTGTCTAGTTTGATGCTGTGTTCATTTTGTTATTATTGTTTGTACAGGCATTTAGCACACAATGTGGGTGATGGATTAAATAGCCAAGAAGGTATTATAGTTGTTAGTTACGGCTATAATTGTATCTTAATATTATATACTTAAAGTGAAAAATGGCATCTGGATACGGGACTTTTGTATTGCTCAATGGTTAGATCATTGGCATAATAATCCAAACTTCCCGGGTTAAATTCCTCTGTAAATGTGTCATTTTTTCAATTTAAGGAGTATGGAAATGTGGACGAGTAAGGAGGGGGGAGAAGGACGGCAAGTTAAGATCCCTTTTATTACTGTTGTTATAATAAAAACCCTTTTCTGAGAAAAATAAATACAATATTACTTCATTGGTTACGTTTATTTAATTTTCTAACATAATAATCTCACCTTTCCTGAATATTTGTCATGAACATCGCAACATTTGACTAAAAACTTTGTACTGTAAATAAAGAAAAAAAGTCCTGGTTAAATTAAGCAATGCCCGAGAGAGAGAGAGAGACTCAAAAACTGTTTAGATTATTGTGCGTAGAAAATTAAACTAAACGTATTTCCTGAGACAATATTTTTTACTTTGGCCAAAAAAATGTTTTTGTCATAAAAACTTTTTAAAAAATATGGGCCTTCACTCGTTTTCCCTTCCATCCAATCTTAAGGTCACAGACTATTTGTAAGGAAGTGTCCTCGCTTATCTAAACTTTTTTTGTTATGAATCTATCAAAATGGACGTTATTTGTTTTAAAAAGTCTATAACTTTGATCATAAATATTTACTTTTATCGCAGAAATGCAACATTTTGATTTAAGTGTTGCTGAACATAAGAAAATTCTACCTTTCAACACAATTTTTTTTTTAACACTTTAAAACCAACTTAATGTAAGGATCTCAATTCGATAGGGATTATATTGGAGAGAAACTTTTAGGGTAGGCCCATATTATTATTATTATTATTATTATCACCGCGTCTTACTACCCGTTCGGCTTATACGCACTTACGCTAATGTGAAATGGTAGGGTGATTGTGAGATGAAATGAAGGACCTACAGTTTAACGTGGAATCCGAACCACGGTGGAGGCCTGGCATTCCCAACATTCACAAGATGTCTTGTCAGAGGTGAAGGAAGGGTTTGGTAATCAGATAAATCTATGCCGGGACCGAAGATTGAACCTCGGCCGCCAGCACAGAAGTCTGATACCTTACCCCTAGACCGCCAGGTCACCTATCCCCTTATTATTAAATTAGTAAAACACCAAATAAAATAGGATATTAAAGTTTTATTTGACCTTTTTTTTTCTTCAGGTGTTTATGAATTGTTTACTAAGGAAAAGGCAATTCCCAAATCGTGTGGCCAAAATAAAAAATGGATTGCTACATTTGAAACATAGTTTAATTTTTCTATGTGGAGAATGAAAGTAATAAAATACCATGTATGACTCGGTGTATGGAATTTCTTGAGGCGAAGGGAGTATGCAAGGATAGGGCAGTGTGGGGAAAGTGAGTGAGGATGCAAGGATAGGGCAGTGTGGTGGAAAGTGAGTGAGGATGCAAGGATAGGGCAGTGTGTGGAAAGTGAGTGAGGATGCAAGGATAGGGCAGTGTGGGGAAAGTGAGTGGGGATACAAGGATAGGGCAGTGTGTGGAAAGTGAGTGAGGATGCAAGGATAGGGCAGTGTGGGGAAAGTGAGTGAGGATGCATTAAGAATGGAGGTTTTTTTTTAAGCTGTAAGAACATTGCACAGTTCCTTGCCTAGTAAGGGAACGGTGTGATTAGGTATGAATGTACGTTTGTGATATCAACATTTGTTGAATATCTGTGTTGAGCATTGCGGCATTAGATGAAAAACTCTTTAAATGAAGATAAAAAGTTGTCATTCATTTCCAGGACACCTTTGACATATATTCAAGAACTTTTGATATCACTTTGTGAAGAAAGCTAAACTCTTATGTTTGTACTGAAGAAATATTTATTTTTAGCAAAATATTATTGGCTATATTATTATAAGCACCGCGTATTACTACCCATTCAGGTTATACGCACTTACGCTAATGTGTGGGATGGTAGGGTTATTATGAGATGAAATTGAGGACCTACAGTTCAAATTGGGATCCGAACCACGGTGGAGGCCTGGCATTCCACACATTCACCCAGATTTTCTATAGAAACTTCAAAAACACTGACCTTTTCTTACGTCCCTACATCTCCAAATAATGAACATTATTTTTTCCCTGAAAACGCATCTTATTAATTTTTATCACTGCAACGTAAACATCCCTTCACCCAAATGATCTTAATTCTCACTATTATAAACAATTTATCTGATGCTGGTTTGTTGATATGGTCTTAACACTCATGCATTTCCACAAATAAAGTTTTCTTAATGATTTTTCAAGTAAAATGGTATGCAAAATAACTTTGCTTTATCCCCAAACCAGTCTTGGTTCCGGTCCAACAAATCTTTTCCCCTATGTCATTGTGATAGTGTTATGATAGCGGCAGAGATCAAGAAGGTCCCAGAATAATCGTATCTCATTCGTACAATCAATATCGTCAAGATCTTGTTTGAAATACTTTTTATAACTTTTGAAAAGTGACACAATTTCCCATGAATATAAAAAAAATTGGTAATCCTACAACCTCCCCGACAGCTTAATTAGTTTTAATATAAAAAACAAGCATATTAAATATATTTATAGTAAAAATAACGCTAAATATTTGTCGAATGTATAGGTTGAATTTCAAAGCAACCCTAACGATTTAATTTTCTCGACATTACAGTAAGTGGCCCTGAAATTCCAAATTGGAAAAAATTACTATGGATGTGTGAGTCACTTTTTAAGTGTCAAGCGGATTTTGAAATATGCTAATAAAAGTCTAAGATAAGGTTTTTATTGACAAATAACGCTACTTTTAATTTTTATACTATCCACGAATGCATCTCGGGTAAGAGAAAGGTGTATAGAAGAAAAATAAAGCCCACTATATTTATTATGCTGACATCTAAACTCATCCTGTTATAGATGTTGACCTCCGTGGCCTCAGGGTAAAGTTCTTGCCTTACGAGCCGATTTTCATGGGTTCAAACCCAACCGAGGTCGACGGAGCACATCTTCCTTCGGAAGGGAAGTATGTCGTTCGCCTCGTTCCCATATCGATTGTGGCATGTAAAAATACCTCTGGAAGATATGTGAAAATACCTTTCCCGGCAAAATTGGTAGGCCCTTTTGAGCTCGCTCATAGAAATTCACTATTAAAGGACACGCGGAACCACCACATTTTCTGAACTCTCCTAGTTTGTGGTATGTCTACCAGATGGTGCCGGCAGCACTAACCATTTGAATGGCTTAGTGCATGTCCATCTCCGGATGTATACAAATCACATCAAATCAACCTTTGGGTTGTTTACTTAATAAAAAGAAAGTTATGTGTATCATTTAATCACTAGTATGTTTTAAAATACTGTTCAGTAGATGTTCTAAATTAGATGTTAAAATACGATGTATTTAGTGATATATTTTATCCAAGTTTTATTCTTCTTTATAAATGTTTCGAAGATGCGAAGGTTATTGTGGGTGTCGAATTTGAAGTAACGGAGATTTGACCTTCGAATTAGACATTTCGAGGTTTCGCACACTACTAAAAATTACATAAATAATACCGTTGATACATTAAGGCCCCTCCAACCCACAAAGGCAAGTCTCGATTAACAGACTAACCCACTTCGATGACCGCATGTTCTAAGGCGCTACTCTCGCAGTATATTAGAATGCCGATAACGGGGAGATGGAATTTCGAATCTCGGTCAGGTTTTTCCTAATTATTTTCCATTCTCTCTCCTCGAAAATTCGGATACACTTCCTCTAAATTCAACTTTCCTAATATCTAATACATTAGTTTTATTAGTATATAAGTGCTACGTACAACCCGAAAGAGTAGTAAGACGCGATGCTAAAACAAACTGTGAAGAGATCACCTAGAGTTTTCTTAATTATAATCTATAGTTCGTGGGCGGTTTACGAGAAACCAAAAGTTTATGAAGGAAAAAAAAGTGTATTGTTAATTGTTCTAATTTGTATCCTCGTTTACCTCATTTTTGTATGTTAAGATTGTGTCTTGGTTTGCCTGTTTGAATAGATACTTTAAAAAAAAAGCAGTAATTCTTAAAAATTGTTGGTTTCACTGCGTTTCAGGAATTTTATTTCGCCAAATGTTTTCCGAAACTTTATTGATTTCATCACGCACTTTGAGGCCATTTCCCAGCCGATTATCCGGGAAATTAGTTAAATGATTACGCTCGAACCAGAAAACGCATTTAAGTCTGGTTTACTTACTGTATTCTTCACTTGACATCAGCGTATTTAGGGTCAGTTTCAATTTTTGAAGTTTTTTTTATTATTTTAAAATATTTATTTTTTAATTTTGTTGAATCTGATAAAACTTTTTCAAAATTTAAAAAAAAAAAGCACCAGCGCTAGGTTCATTCTAAATTATCTAACTTACCTAAATTGAGTGATGAGGGATTTCACTGCCGACCCTCGGCATGGTCGAACAAATTGTCTTTGGTAAAATGTGAGTTACACCTTTTCAAAGTGATGAATTAATGTCAGGGAGGCTGCATATTGTGTCTTTTCTAGATTTAAGTCAGTTTGTAAGTCGTGTACTGATATAATCGGTCCGTTCAGAAAGTGCACGTAAAATACCTCAAATAATAATTTAGTTGATCGCCATAAACCGTAAAACAAATATTTTGAGTGGTATATTTTTTATACTCCAGATCACGGACACTAATGGTGATCTGAATTGACGTCATCAACTGAACACTGAATCTGGATCGGTTTTACCATATTTTCGTTAAGGCAACCCTTGAAAAAGTCTCCTCTTTCTCGTTTGTATTTAAATAATAAAAACAGCTCTAGGCTGTCACATTTTTTATGACTAACGCTTTGTGTCTTCTGTGACCATCATTCGCGCAGGTGGTTTGTTTGATATTTGCTCCTTCCATCTTGCAGGAGCTCGTTGTTGAACTAATAATAGTCGGTTATTTCTCTCCCCCCACACCCCCCGGGCAGTCTTCTCTTGACCACGCCGCGCCGCAAGTCATTAAGGCCAGTGCGGCCGAAGTGAATTAGTTCCGTGATTAGGTAATCTCTGTTGTAACACTTTCCTTCGCTCACACCCTTCTCTACCTCGCAATACCAAACTTTATCAATATGCGAAGTCTTTAGTGCCCTTGACATTGTTGCCAAACTCTGTAGATTAATCCCTTTCCTAACTTTCCATCCCCTCACCCTCTATATCCCGTCGACCGACATTACGAACATGGTCACGTGAGTGAGTGCAAGTAAGGGCTATGTGCAGTTTCTATAAGTAATAGGAATAATAAATCATTTTGGTTTGGTGCTTTCGCGCTCCTTATCTTCTACCATCGTCTTTATCTTCAGTCCGATAGACGATTCTTCCCCGAGCTAAGAGGAATAGTGTGAACCGTCTCGCACCGTGATTGGTCGGTCTGGTCACGTGCCATTTGGACTCGGAATAAGAGACATTACCCAATAGAATAACCGAGCAGAAATTCATAAGCGCCAGAAATCAAATAGGTTTAAATATAAATTGTTTATCCTTTTTAGCGACGAGTTTTACTACCCGTTCGGTTTATACGCTTATGTACTAATTACGCTAATAAGTTAAGGATGAGTAAGATTGAATTTAAAGAAAGTGTACCCACATTTACGTGGTGAGAGAGAGAGTGGAAATACGTTTAGGTAGAACTAGCCTTAGTGGGATCTAAATCTAGTCTATTGCGAGAGTGATGGCTTAGAGCATGCGGCAGCCGAAGCTGGCTTTAGCATACATTCCACTACGGGAATTGTTGGCTAGACATTTCACCGCGGGGATTGTTGGCTAGACATTCCACCGCGGGGATTGTTGGCTAGACATTCCACCGCGGGGATTGTTGGCTAGACATTCCACCGCGGGGATTGTTGGCTAGACATTCCACCGCGGGGATTGTTGGCTAGACATTCCACCGCGGGGATTGTTAGCTAGACATTCCTAATATCCTACTGACGGTGGCGGATAAGTAACCGTCTTCTTAGGTTGGGTACCATGTAGGTGAGGTTATTTCGTCACTTTGAGATGAAGTGATGATAACGATGATAATAATAATTATGATTATTATGTGGGGCCAGTAGAAGTCTCAGACCTAACTTAAACCTAATTATCCAGACCACGGTGACCATAGTAACAGTTTCCCTTTGGGAAAAATACCTATAGTTCCACCGGGAATCGAACCCGAGACCTCTAGATGAAAAGTCAGAAACGCTGACCACTAGACCAAGAGTCTTGGGCCAATGAGTTAGTAGCGCTCCTAGGTGGAGCTGTCTGGCAATAGAACAAACAGGGGAGGAGGAAAATACAAATACCAATACAATTTGTGTTGTGACCCCTATTAAATGATATCTTCGATTCACAAAGAGATCCAGTCTATACCCCTATACCAATTATATTTATTTTCCCAGGAATTAAGGACTTGATCAATAAATTATGTTATTCTCCCCCTCCCCCCCTCCCCTCCTTTTTTGAATGGAAAATCTCAACTCTTAGACTTTGTCTACAGGTCTTTGTATGTATAGGATCGTATAAAATAGTTGTGTGTTCATTCTAGTAGACACCAAACTCGTGCACTGCTAAAGGTTTTATCAATATTTAACTTAAATTCTAATTAAAATACACTCCTTACTTTCAACTTGTTTAGAATGGTTTCTAAAATGTTAATACCTAATTGGCAATATCCCTGCTACTAAAGGCAGCTCTTTTATGCTGGGGAACTCTGGCATCTTGGTGCAGTGTCCTATTCTGATAGGAAACAAAAATGTATTTTTTGTGGTCAACATTGATAACATTTTACTCTATTAATACAGTGTTATTACCTGCTTCGCTGGCAGCGTGGTATAATGTGTCCCTCTCGCAATCGACTAGACTGTTGATCACAAGGAGATTGGGGTCCGAATCCCGGTCGGGTGTACCGAGTGTAATTTTTCCTAAATGGTTTTACACTCTTCCTTAACACAAATGTTGGTACAGGCTTACACTTCCTCTAAATTCAACCATCCTCATCCATAATTAATTAGCGTAATTAGTACTTAGGCTATTCTAATAATCTGAACAGTTAGTAAGACGCGGTGCTAAAAATGTGTTATTGGTGTAACTCATACTCGTATGTAGTTAAGTTATACGAATATTCTAGAAATAGATATACATTTCTTCTAAACATAGCTGAAACTCTCTCCAGATGTATTTTATTTATTTATTTGAGTTATTTAACATGCACTTTATGAACCGACTGATTATATAAGCATACGAGCATTTTCTATGAGGGAGAGCGAAAGAGCCAACCAATTTTTATGGTCAAGTTATTTTCATATACCTTCCAGGGTTACTTTTACATGCCACAATCGACATGGGACCGACGGCTTTACTTCCACTCTGAAGGAAGTTGTGCTACGGATTTTTATCGCTCAATAAAAATTCATCGACTCGGGCTGGGTTTGAACACACGGACATCGAGTCCTGAGGTGATCACTCTACCCCAAGACAACCGAGGTCGAATCTACAGCTGCAAATATTGTTGTTTTTTCAACTTGACTAATGAAATATGCATTACCGTGTGGTGTATTTTTTAACATACATTTTGTGACCCAATTAATTATATTCTAGCTTACGATTTACTAATATAATTTTAGACCAGATACAGAACCCATTCCTTCGGTCGTGCATAATTCATCACTGTGAGGGATGAGATTCCATTCTCAACAATTATAAATTGTTTGGCCGTGACGGAATTTATCTAACACGGGACCCTTCAACTCAATAGGCGAACGTGCTATCGACCTAGGTAAGGTTTAGGAACGCCTGATTAAAATTATTTTGGACAATAAGTTTTTGTTCCTTTGTTATCTGTATTGCTGCCCATGGAACACTAAAAAAACTCCATTGAGTCACCCCTTAATCGGGCCATTCCGACCGAGCGGATGGCGAATACAGTGCCAACTTGTGCGAATATAGGGTGCAATGTGATCAGAACAACTCACGCTTTTGCATTTAACCTCAGTTTTCTAGCCCGAAGCCCATACTTTTTCATGCGATCAGGTTTTATAATTTATTGTTATGCATAGCCTTAGTCTTAGGGCCAGTTTCATAATGATACTTAGTACGCCTCAAGTACAGCGCTATACTAAATGTTGGACGACACCTACATAAACTCTAAAAGAATGGGCCAGTTTCGCATATGAAACTGACGCATTCCATTCTGGTGTAGGTAGGTGTCGTCCAACATTAAGTATAGCGCTTTACTTGAGGCTTACTAAGTATGACTATGACTACACGCATTGGAATGAGAGAGGTATAGCTCAAAGGAAATGTGCCCGCGTTTTCGTGGCGGGACAGTAGGGAACCATTTAGGAAAAAAGAATACCCTCATCGCCACCAACCTGAATTCGAACCCCGACCTCCCTTATCACCTGCAAACTAGACTGGATTGTCTTGACATGTAAATCGCGCACCCACCAATGCGGGGTTCACCTGTAATAAATAACTGCTTAAAGACGCGTTACTGGACGTGTGAGGGGTTGAACCAGAGTGAAAGACACCTGTTGATGTTCCATATACGGTTGAACGAATCTGTTCTTAGCATTCCATATAGTGTGAATCAACCTTTGGATTGCATATTGGTGTTGAAGCTTGGCATAAGATTGAAATTAAAGGAAGTACCTGAATTTGCGTGGAGTGATCGTGGAAAACTATTTAGGAAAAAACTCTGTACACTTGACAGGGATTGTAACGTTGATCTCGCCGCCATTGGCAAAGACCCTTTAAAGAAATCGACCACTGAAGTGTTTTTTCTTACATATCGATATAAAAAGAACATACAATTTAAATAATATATTTTCCTTTGAGGCGGACACTCTTTTTAATCCAGAGTGGAACATAGTTGGCTGTTGCGCCAAGTGGTCTACTCGGGACGTGACGGGAAAGTGGAATCCGTTTGGCTAGCTGTGGCGTCACGCGTCGCCTCTAACTTCCAGGCGCTGATATAGCGCCGCGACGCCTCTTTCTTGTAATGTTGGGTTTCTCAGGACGTGCGCTCATCTCCCCGCGTGGATCAGGATCACCTTGTCAACATTTGGAGGGTTGAGCGTTATGGAGAAACGTAAAACGTCTGATGGGGGCTATGATGGACCGGTGGCGTAGCCGGGAAGTTTGGCGCCCGTCGTCAAACGACCTTTTATACGGTGCGCCTCAAGTTAAGCCGATCGTCCTGTATAATCACAATTGGACTAATCTAATAAAACCCGTGTGGTGTCTGTTTATATGTCCAAAGGGTTTTTTTTTTCCTCAAACTTTCCGGTGAGGTACTAAGCTGATAACTAAAGAGGGTTGCCTAGGTAGTTTGAAATATAGCCGATCAGATGTTGTGCTTAGGTTAAATATTGACAAAATGTTTAACCATGCATGACCCTATACATACACACACACACACACATATATATATATATATACATATATATATATACATATATATATATTTATATTCTCTCACACATATTTTAAAAGTTGAAATCTTCCTCTCTAAAAAGTCCAAAAATTCGAATATTTCGGTTGTTTATTAAAACCTAAATGGCAGGGAAACGAAAGGTAGCTAGTATAGAAGCGTTGAATGTATCTTTGTGAATCGAAGGGTGCACTTTATTAGGGGTGGGGGGGTCAAAACACTAATTGTATTGCGCGTCTAGGAAGAGGGGAGGCGGGGAAACTCTTGCTGTAACTACTCTGAAGATAAGGAGGGGTTTTGTCGCCCTCGTGGGGCAATGATAATGGTGGCTACCTAGGGTGATCTTGGTGGTGCTGGTAGACGGCCCGACCCCTCAAGTCAACCTTCCTTCCCGCACTTCCCTTACTCCTGCAAATGACGCTCCATCACTAGAGACACGTTGCCCGTCTGTTTCTTCTCGCGTAGTTACATGGTTGGAATTGGGCTGGGTCACCTGGTCCGTAGTTATAGAAGTTCTCGTAGAATTAGGGGTGGGTTCGGTTCTCTTACTTAGCACCGCGTCTTACTACCCGTTCGGTGTATACGCTTAGGTACTAATTACTATACAGGGTTAGGAACTGGGAAGGTTGGATATGGAGTAAGTGAACCGCATCTGCGTGGAAGGAGAGTGGGAAACCATTTAAGGGAAACCTCCCTCAGTTCACCCGAGCGAGATTTGAACCTCGATATGCTCGTTATTGGTAGTCTAGATCAACACGAAACTATCGCGTTGGATAACTACGTCATCTAGGTGGGTGTCCGGTTGTCGTACCTCCAAACTCTACGTTGACAGAGTAGAGTTAAAAAGAGGGGTGAGGGGCTGATGGATGAGTGGATCATCCTTACCATGGTTTCCTACCACTATCTACTACACCACTTGGTTTCATGGGAGACAGTCTTATATAGTATTGAGATAGCTGAGTTGACACTACAATATAATCTTTATTTGACACATAGCTAAGGAGGCCTCGTTACAGATATGCACATTAAAACACGTTAGTACATATTCCCCCGTGAGGAACACTAAATTTACTTTAGGCTCAGGAGTGGCGTCTCGTGTATAGGCACTGCGGAACTGCAGCACCCCCTATTTACACTTGATGTTATCGATACGATTTAATATAATGAGTCTTTTTTTCTTTGATTATTTCTTTATTTTTGTAGTACAATATATATTCCTTAATATTAATGTCAAGTACTTCAGTAGCCATCCCCCAGTTTATGAAAAAGATACAAAAATATTTGTATGGAACTGTGCGGTTCACAGTGCCAGTGACGTGGTGTTTGAATGATGTGCGCATGCGCACATAGGAGAGGGTGGGAAGGAAGGTGGGACTGCCAGGTAGAGAGAGCACTGTTGCTCTCACAGTGCCGGCTCTGGCGTGATGGTGGAAGGAATTGTTTTTTTTACTCAGCGTGTGTTGTGCTTATAAACCGTGTACCATAGAATTAGAATGAGATTATTATTCTGCTTCCAGTTATTCTTTAAGATTTTTTTTTCAGTTCTTTTATTAAACAGAAAGACTAAATGTGCTTGAAGTACTTTCAATTGAGAAAAATTTGCTTAATTGTTATCCAGAGTATCAAGGAGTAAATTACTGAACTTTTTGCGCTCATTAAAACAAGAATAACGGCTCTCATTTTTAAATGAATAGATCAAGCCTGAACTCTAACAATTTAAGTTAAAGTAAGTAAACACGTTTTTTTTGTTAAGATTTTATCAATTTCCTCAATACATTTTCTTTTTATACATTTTTTTTTCTTTTACACAATTTTAAAACAAAGGCTAAACATTTTCTAGAGCAGCAACCCCACTAATTTTAGCTACGATCCGCCACTGGTCCTCAGTTTATTTATCTCACCGAACCTTGTACGCGTGATTTCACAAACTTGTTAGTTTCGTCACATTGAATAAACCAAATACTGTTTTCGGCCGGAACCTGCCACTGGTCAAATTTGATTCACTCTATTTGACCTCCAATAATAAGTCCCTACCTCGTTAAAAGCTTTAAAAAAAAGAAGGTAACTTCGTTCGTCTCACCACAACTCACCCTGTCAAAGAACTGTCCTCAATTCCTACCGTCAGGACACTTGCGTCGACGATAAACTGTTAACTGCTTTTGACTCCCGTCGTCATTGGACTGAGTTCGAATCTCGTTGCCCGTAAACTACAGACCGACCCCGACTCTCATGGTCGTTTGGACTCAACGAAACTGTACTTGACCCTAGTCGCTAGTTTTTTTTTCAAACAACTTAATTCGTCCGCTAAATCCGGTTCCACACGGTACGTCAATTGTATCTTCACGCAATCTATAATGAAAGCATCGAAGATTTATAAGTCATATCTTGCATCGTCTGAGAGATGGGCTAGGTAATAAAAGGAAAGTCTACTCTCATTAAACGCTTCACCAATAAGGGGGAGATATCTATTAACAGTATTTTAGAATTAATCAAAGCCTATAATCAAGTATTCGCTATCAATGTATGATTTTGTAGGAAGGGAGCAAGGGGGGGAAGGGGGGGGGGAAGGAGGAAAGCTACTATACACATATTTTCATGGACAACAACTTGTATATATCAAACCCCAGAAATACCCCAGAAAATACCTTTTTTTTAAATTAATTTTAATATGACAGAGACCTCTTTTAACTATGATCTCAAGTGCATTATAAAGGTCTTAAGATTATTAACAGCTGGCATCACTAGCTCAATTAAGGCTAAAATTGGACTTTCCCTCGTTTTCCCTCGTACCCTTCAGATCTAATACATTTTCTAACTAAGATACATGTACTAGTAGGTTAGTCAATAAAACTTGTTATTTTAATGGTAATACCATTGTGTTATCGGTTATAACTTAAAGGCTTGAAATAAAAGGTAGGACCTTAGTGCGATGCAATAGCTCGTATGGTTTGGCTTTGATTCCAGTCCAAATTTAAATTGTCACGCAAACTTGTTCTTTTTGCGGGATATTCAAAATAAATGGCACGACACAATTCAACCTCCTTTCTCAGAGGGTAGCAACAATTTTTTTTTATTTTGGTTAACAGTATGATAAGTAATTTTTCCCCTGAAAAAGTATATTATTTTGAAAACCATGTGATACACTTTTCAGATATAAATTTTGAACAAATTGGCTATAGTATTTTTTAATAGTCATTAGTAAACTAGCCTCAAATTACTTTTGTTTTTTAAAAAAACTAAAATATATTTTTATTTATCATAACACCCCCAGATACTCATTTTTAACTAAATCATTTATCACCATTTTAGAAATTTCAAATTTTCCAAAATTAGTCTTGGTATTTAAATCATGAAAAAAACTACGAGCTTACACGATAGTTTTCTTAAGCAATGTTTCGTAGCTGTAAATTATATTTCCAAAATATATGTTAATAATGTCAAATATTTACTTTTTTTTTCTTAAGGGAAGGTTGCTGAAGGGTATTGAAAAAAATTACAGCAATTATACACTTTAGTATTTGGAGATCTGCCTTAAAACCGTAATTAAATTCGTTTTATAAAAATTGAACACATATTAATAAAATTAATTTGTGGTCCGTATATATATATATATATATATATATATGTGTGTGTGTGTGTGTATGTATAGGGTCATGCATGGTTAAACATTTTGTCAATATTTAACCTAAGCACAACATCTGATCGGCTATATTTCAAACTACCTAGGCAACCCTCTTTAGTTATCAGCTTAGTACCTCACCGGAAAGTTTGAGGAA
>CABFVX010000589.1:148858-162267 GCA_902151425.1 Timema shepardi | reverse complement strand
TGTGTGTGTGTGTACACATATACGGACCAAAAATTATAAATATATATAATTGGACTTATCGCTAAATAATTGATTATGTGCCCAAGTTGCGGAAAGTTGCGCAAGGCAACATTTTCCCACCTATCTTTATTTTAGCACCGCGTCTTACTACCCGTTTAGGTTATACGCACGTACGCTAATGTGTAATGGTAGGGTGATTGTGAGATTAAATGAAGGACCTACAGTTTAACGTGGGATCCGAACCACGGTGGAGGCCTGGCATTCCCCACATTCACAAGTTGTGATTAATACACGTCTTGTCAGAGGTGAAGGAAGGGTTTGGTAATCAGATAAATCTGTGCCGGAACCGAGGATTTTGTCAAGATAAATCAAATATTTCTCCATTACAAACAAAAGAGTTTAATTTTCTTCACACGGTTATCTCAACAGTTGTTGAATATCTTTTGAGGGAGTCTTGGAATTTGATGACAACGTTTTCTCTTCATTTAAAAAGTGTATCATCAATTGTTGCTTGCTATCATTATAACAGATATTCAGGAGCTGTTGAGGTTATCATGTGTACAAAATTAAACTTTTTTTGGGGCAATATTTAGTTTATTTTGGACACTTTCACCCGACCTTAAGGGAGGGTCTGTGATAATACATTTAAGTGAGCGGCGATCAAGTATCTAATGCACAATATATTACCAATATTTACAAGCTCTTTGAATGTTATTTGTTTGAGATGGTGGAACTGGGGTATCGCCAGGTGATGGTTCTTGAGGATGATATCCGGTTCGAGCCCTTCTTCAGGCAGAAAATGGCCCACATCATGGCAGAGATCAGAGACCTGAATTTAGACTGGGACCTCGTGTAAGTACAGGAACTATTTACATCCGTTTCAATATGGTAACTGGTCAACAGATTGTTTTGTTTTTTAATAGATCATATCTTCTTATTTTAATTTACAATTCTAAACAATCGATTGAGTACCTTGGGGCAGGGATAGTGTAACTTTTCCTCCCTGTGTACACCTTAAGGACTAGCTTTAAAAAAATAGTTTAGTGTGTCACCTCTTAATCTCGTTTTTTAATGATTATTTAAAAATCAAAACTTTTTGATTATCATGAAATGGAATGAATAATTCAAATCAAATTGTATATATTTTAATGCTACCTAAATTTAAAGAAGAAATTTTGATTAAATTGTCGAAGTAAGTGTCATAGACAATATTAATTTCAATAACTTAAAGTAAAAACATTGCAAGTAGCACATTCATTATAAAAAAAGTATATATATATATATATACAAGAGTATTAAAATCAAAAGCTTACATAATCTTTTCCATATTAGTTGGAAACATTTTGTTGTACTTTTCTAGCCAATATATTTATTTTTGGTTTATAATTTGTCGTCTTCAATAGAACACAAGATGCATTTAAGTGCAAGCCATGACGATTTTTAACCGTTAACTTCCTTGAGTTCATTGGAACATGAATGTCGAAATATTATTGACTTCTAAAAAAATTATGCGGCTTTGAAAAGTTTTATTTAATGTTTATATTTTTCATGTTGGCGTGACATGGATTTGTCATACCTGACCTGGGGTGTATATTTTTAATTCTGACATAGATTGCGAGACTGACTTCTTAAACAGCGTGAACAACGTTAACACACTATGAATATAATGTACTCTTGGAAGAAAAAAAACCCTCCTTGACCTTAGTCCGCTTTCGAGCAATACCGACTGAACGGCTGCCGTCTGTCGACAATAATACCAACTTTTACGGATATAGGGTGTCATGTGGTCAACACAACGAACCCTCCGGCCGTTAAACTCAGTTTTCTAGACTGTAGTCACTACTTTTCGTCTGTCCTCACGAGGCTGACTAAGTTGATCCCGTTCCTGACCCACTGCTTCACAGAAAATCTGGAAGCGCCGGGGTTCGAACCGGGATCGATAGAGCTATAATCAGGATCTTCAACCACTACACCACAGAATGTACTCTTGAATATAGTATTAATTAATAATTTCATTAATTTGTTTTCTGTCTAACTTTATCAACAAAGAAAAAAATATTAATTTGAAATCTAAAGAGAAATCTTAAGATTGTATTAATGATAAGAACATGACGTAATTATTAACATGGTGTACACTCCATTTACCCTGAAAGGTAGCAATCCTACCTTGATTAATTACACTATGAGTCTATCTTAACAGCTATACCATAGTGGAATAATGCAAGGTAAGCCTGCTGCTATATAGGATAAACGAAAGGTATTTAGTTTTTTTTTAATGGACGAAGCGAGGATTACTATTCACAGAACTACTAGAACGGAAATGAGAATTGAGTTCTAGAAGGTAGTTTATTCTACCAAATATTAGGCCGTCCAAAATGGGTTTCTTACCAAAATCATAGTAATTTTTTTAATGATATCTCGGTGAAATATCGATTGATATAATATTTCATATTTGGTGGGGAGGCGGGGTAGGGTACCGGGGGTGTAAAATACCCGGGGTGGACCAACTGGAGTGGTAGAGTGGTTAGGGACTTCTTATAATAAGTAGTATTTATGTGCCTAGCTTGTTTATAATAAGAGTTTGAATAAGAAACAGATACATTGTAAATAAAGGATAGATCAGAAGTAGCATTGAACGGCTCGGTTTTAAAGATTGTTAAGATATCTAGCCAAATAAATCGGGGGGTGGGGGGAGAATAAAGCCATATTTGGCATGTGAAATAAAAAATATATAGAAATACTCACTAATTATGTCAAAGAAAGTTAAATATAAAATATCGGGGGAAGGATAAAAGGAAATGAGGAGAGATCACTCCTTTTAGAGTAAATACATTTCTAATATCTTGGCTGTGCATCGCTAACGCTATTTTTTGATCTGTAGGATGTTTTAATATTAACATGTATATATTTTCATTTATATTATATAAAAAATCTTATTGAATACCTTCAAATTGGTACCCTTAAGGCGGCCGCCTCGGTCAAAATGAGAAAGCTGTCAAATGCAATGGTCTGTGTCGTTTTATGGAAATAATTTTCTCTCCTGTCTAAGCCATACTCCCTTTCGCCCTTCACCTATAAACATCCTTTGTCATATCATTAATAAAAAGGAGAAAGAAAACTACTAAACTTCTCATCTCAAGGTAAATAGTAATGATAGCTGCTGGTTCTTAAATATATTTAAAAAAATTGTTGTGAACCTATAAAAAGAATTCCCCTATTTGTTAGAGGAAGGCTAAATCTAGAGCCTTTTTTTTCATCAAGGCATGTCTCATGGCTCCGCAAATATGCTTAAAATGTCGTTGAAAATGAGCTAATATCACATTTACCCTTTTTTTCTTTCTAATAAAACTCAAAATACGGGATTGTTAAGAAAAAAGAACCTTGTTGGAATCTTTCGACTTTATTTTGGCTTAAACCGTGTTTTAAAATAATCCATCGTATAATTAAATATAACGTTAGAGCTGAACGTCTTCATTGCAATTTCATGCTTACCGAGGCGGCCCCCTTAAAACCGACACCACACGATGTGTCAATTGTCCTCCAATGCTGAACCTCGACGTTGTATTCAACATTGACGGCAAACGAGCATTTTAGGGAACGTTAGCAATTGTTCCTTCCAGACAACGTTATACGACGTGTCTCCCACATGTGTCCATCCTGGAGGACGATTCTTTGGGGGTTTCACTTGCCCTCGTTATGCCAAATTGTGCTATTTTGTCAAATAAAAAGCACAAGAGAAAGCTACGCTTTAGGAGGTAATGGATGCTATCTACAGTAGCCCCATGGCTTCTTTGGTGCTGACTGACAGTTCACAGCTGACTTCTGACAGCTGCGTAACACATGTTTTTGCAGATCATATTGTTCGGCGTAGGGATACATAACTTGATCTGGTTCTTTTCAAAGCTTTTATCTGTCAGCTGTGAGCTGTTAGTCAGCACCAAAGAAGTCATGGGGCTACTGTATGAACCTGTGCGGCAGACTGGCAGGATATAATTCGGCGCACCGTGAAGAGGAGTTCCAAATTGTGTGGGGGGAGGGGCTTTACAACGTTGGACCCTCCCTTTGACACGGGTCAAAAATACCGACAACAACCCGAACATGCCAAGATTGGAAGCACGGTACTAGACGCATGCCGACCGTCCATACTCCAACTATCAGGAGTCCGGCATCAGAAGGCGATTGGCGCATCGTGTAGAACTGGCTTTACCAACTTTGTTCCAATCGGTTGAGCACTCTAGTTGTGCATAGCTTGACGAAAAGAACAGACAGCATGATAGATACTATTCTTCGTACTGGTTGATTAATGGTAGTGTTCTAGAAATAAGAAAAGTTCCACGTATAGATTTTGGGTAATGGGATTTAGCGGGAACATTTGAGCAACAAGCTACTCTAGCACATGAAAACTAACACAAAGACTGACCCATTCATGACTATATAATCAACGTCATCCATCGCGCGATGGATGAATGCCTCAAAGTTCAAACTAATAATTAATCTCTTTTCGAATTGCAAGCTTGAGTCGGACCACAAAGTTTGAATTATACGTCACAAAATCGGTCACTGCGGAACGATGGTTGGGCGGATTACAAGAATACTATTAATTTGCATGAATACATTCAGAAGTTCAGAGAAAGCTGCATGTAGCACTACAATACCCACACATACATATTATATAGGCCCAGATAATATAAATGCATAAATACCTTTATACAGGCTGTCACAAAATCCATGTATATAAATATGCAGCGATGTTGTTGTTATTTTTTATATGCGATGTTAGGATGTGAAGTACAAACATAAAGTTTATAAAATTATTTTTTAAATTTTATTTTGTTAAACGCCCTTTACTCCCATCATTGAGATCGCGTGAATTATGATGAACCAAGGCCTCACTGGCTATACGGGTCTTAAGGCTCGTTTCGCGACGTCACAGTACGCGCCCGGCCAGCCGCCCGCCGCCCGCCACCTACTGAATGGAAGTATACTGCCATCCCGTGTTCTGGCCACACAATTCTTAACTCTACACCTTGAATTAGCATTAAAATTATATGATTTTAATTTTATTTGGTCTTACTTCTTATGTTGAATAAATTATAAGTATTGAAGGGGTCATTATGCTATTGAGCAATATTTCTGATAACATTTGAGTTTAATCCAATTAATAAGAAAGCTAATTTCCCGTTTAGTTTAGGTTTGTTGTTCACTTCCTCAACTTGTAGAATTATCTTATTCCATTTGTGAAGCCAAGTCAAAAGTTTACTCAAAAATCTTTCTCACCACTCACGGAAAATATTGATTTACACTGTTGGTCCTTGAACCCTTGAAAACTTGTTTTACATTGATTTGTTCCACCATTGTCTTATGCTATTATTATTAGCACCGCGTCTTTCTACCCGTTCGGGTTATACGCACTTACGCTAATGTGTAATGGTAGGGTGATTGTGAGATGAAATGAAGGACCTACAGTTTAACGTGGAATCCGAACCACGGTGGAGGCCTGGCATTCCCACACATTCACAAGTTGTGATTAATACACGTCTTGTCAGAGGTGAAGGAACATTGTCTTGTGATTTATATTTTTTTAAATGTAACTATGCCTACGCAAGAAGCCGTGTTGTTTTTCACCCCTAAGTATTTAAGTGCAGCTTCATTTAAATTACCAAACAAGTCAGCGCATTGATTTACATTCTGCCGCGCAAGTGAGGTTGTAAACAGGGGTTTTTCACTGATAGCTGTGGCTAGTTTGACAACATTGTCTTTCTCACTGATAACTGTGGCTAGTTTGACAACATTGTCTTTCTCTCCCCCTTTTTTTTAGCACCACGCCTTACTATAATTTTGGTTTATACACTTATGTAATTTTTATGCTGATGGTTTTTAAGGGATTAGGAAGGTTTTATTTAGAGAAATTGTATCCACATTTGCATGGAAAAAATAGTGGAAAACCATTTAAGAAAAACCACCTTCATTGCATCCGACCGAGATCGAACCCCGATCTCCCTGTCTTCGGTAGTTTGGTCCAACACGAGAGTAGAGGTTCCTCTAAGTGATTTGACGTTATATTTTTACAACGAAATACTCCTATAACCTCATTGCTTTGTTTTAGGATGGAGGGAATCATAAAAAGTTTGGATGGTTGTCATATGTACATCACTGTTTCAATCGCTATGGACAGCAACAACCTCAGAAGCGCAGAGTTGCTGTCATCGCTTTGTGCTCATTGCTCATGTCGAGCGCGTTGAATGACGTTGCGGTGGGAGTGATGGGGAAGCCTTGAGGCCTGTATACCCATTGTGGCCTTGGATGAACGCTATGCCATAAGGGCCATATTTATAGTCTGGTCTTATAAGTCAACCCATCTCCAGTACAAGTAGTTCAGGTTGGATGTGGGATTGGTTTACCTCCAAATCTCAACCATATGTATTGCCCTAAATAACATGAAGTTCAGGTTGGATGGGGGATTGGTCGACCTCCAAATCTCAATCATATGTATTGCCCTAAGTAACATGAAGTTCATGTTTGATGGGGGATTGGTTGACCTCCAAATCTCAATCATATGTATTGCCTTAAATAACAAGTAGTTCAGGTTGGATGGGGGATTGGTTGACCTCCAAATTTCAATCATATGTATTGCCCTAAATAACATGAAGTTTAGGTTGGATGTGGGATTGGTTGACCTCCAAATCTCAATCATATGTATTGCCCTAAATAACATTAAGTTCAGGTTGGATGTGGTGGGATTGGTTGACCTCCGAATCTCAAGAATATTTATTACCCTAAATAACATGACGTTCAGGTTGGATGTGGGATTGGTTTACCTCCAAATCTCGAGAATATGTATTGCCTTAAATATCATGAAGTTCAGGTTGGATGGGAGATTGTATTACCCTAAACAATAAGTGGTTCGAGTTGATGCAATTATTGGATAATTAAGAATTAGAAGTAGTGTCATGGGATGACCAACCAAAAAAAGACCTTATCTTTGACTTCGCTTCACACACCCTAACTATCTTTTGCTGTTCTGCAGATCATCCGCATTTCGCTCGATAAATATCTTGATTAATATGAATTATAATTTTACTTTAATTGAGTATATATATAACGCGCCTGGAAGTTTTGTTTTAATAACCTGCCGCGGACATAAAGGTCGTGAGATAGAAACATACCTCAGGGTAGAAGGGGAGTTTGGGGGGTGTGGGAATGGGAGTTCTGACCAAGAAAGACAAAAGCAGAAATTGGCCGATAAGCGTGGTCGCCATTGGGCTGCAAACTTATTCCCCCAAACTTTGGAAAGGAAGTTTTGAACAAACGGTTTTCACAAATTAACTTGAGACAAAAGAAACTACTTAATTTTTTTAATGAAGATGAGGGCTAGTAAACCAACCATTGAACCCCGAAGGCTAGTACGTCTATTCTCTGTAGAATAGGAACAAGGCTCTGCTGCGGTAGAGAGCGTCAAGCCTCAGGAAGCTACCTCTATCGTACTTTATTTTGTTTTAGCACCGTGTCTTACTACCCGTTCGGATTATACGCTTATGTGCTATTTTCGCTAATGGTTTTAGGGATTAGGAAGGTTGTTTTTAGAGAAAGTATAGCCGTATTTGCATGGAGGGAAAGTGGAAAACTGTTTCGAAAATAAAAACACCTCAGAACAACAAACTGAAATTCAGAACCTCAATCTCCCCGTCATCGGCAGTCCAGTCCACCGCGAGAATAACGCGTTAGACCATGCGGCCACCGAAGCTCGGGTGCTCTTGTACATTACATCTAATTATATATATATATATATATATATATATATATATATATTAAACCGCNGCGGCCACCGCAGCTCGGGTGCTCTTTTACATTAAATATATTTATATATATATATATATATATATATATATATATATATTAAACCGCAGCTGGTAGACATGCGAACAAAGACGTCGGTCTCGTATTGTCTGGTTTTCCGGTGATGATTTAGGTTGGGGTTCAAATCCTGGATGAGTGAAGGGACTGCGATGCTTTTACCTCAATATTTTTCTGTCATTCGTCTTCGCAAATTCGAGTACTTTTTACTTAGGATATCCCTACTATGAATATGGAAATAAACATTTAATTAACAGGGTTTTTCTTATGTCCAAAGTGAACTTTCTAAACACACAGCTTATATCAGTTCACGGTTTACAAACTAACTTAACCTAGGGCAGTGCGCCTAATATTACACACCTTCATACCGAATAATAAAATATCGCCGTCATCGCTATCTGGAACCGAACTAGAGATCCTTGAACTTGTAGTTGACCACTCTCTCTCTCTCTCTCTTTTCTACCCAATAGTTTTAGAGATTTTACGTCACATCTTATATTTTCTGAGATAATGGAATACATTAGAGTCCAATTTTAATAAGAAGATATTTTATAAAATACAAACATATTTTTATGTAACCAAAATTACTAACATTTTACTGTATTCGTTTTCTTTAATAGGTATTGATGTTATCTATCAAAAATGACATCTGTATATCGTATCATTTGGCGAATGAATACGTGAAAGTAGATCTAGTAGTGCTATAGCTCTGAGATAAGGAAGGCTCTTCCTATGAGTTATACTCTACCTATTCACTAAACTAAAAATGGATGGATGGGGAGAGTAGGCCTTTAATGACCCGCTTAGGTGGTAGAATGCTTTAAAGTCTAAGGCGCCACTCTTGCAATAGACTCGACTGCCGATGACAGGTGAGAGATTGGAGTTCGAATCCTGGTCGGGTGAATTGAGGGTTGGTTTTCCCTAAATAGTTTTCCACTCGGCCTCCGCGCAAACATAGGTACATTTCCTTTAAATTTAACATCACTCATCCCTAACACATTAGCGTAATCAGTGCATATGCGTAAAATCCGAACTGGTAAGTAAAATGGAGATAAAACCTCTAAGGTCCATGTACACACACACACACGCGCGCGCGCGCATACACGTCAGCGAGAAAATATCAATCTCTGTCAGGCTACCGGCTTAAAATACAATGATCAGTGTCAATAATAATATTAGCACCGCGTCTTACTACCCGTTCGGTTTATACGCTTTTAAGTACTAATTACGCTAATGGATTAGGAAGGTTGAATTAGAGGAAGTGAACCCGCATTTGCATGGAAAACCCTTTAGGAAAAACCACCCTCAGTTCACCCGACCGAGATTCGAACCTCGATCTCCCCGTCCTCAGCAGTCGAGCTCTACACGACAAGCGCGTTAGCCAACTACGCCACCGAGGCGGGTATGATCAGTGTCATTTTATGGAACTACTTCTCTATTATGACTAAGTTTATATTCTCTTTCACCCTTCACCTACAACCACCCTTTGCCATGTCATTAAGAAAGGGGGGAAGAAAACGAATTTTTATTTTATTTTAAGGTAAAGAGGAAAGCTCACCGTTAGTTCTCACGTATATTAAAATGTGCTGTTGTGAGCCTATAAACAAATTACTGTATTTGTTAGAGGAAATCTACCTAGGTCTAGAGCCCTTTTTAGTGAAGTCTAGTCACACACATCCACAAATATGCTTGAAAAGTCGTTTAAAATGAGCTATTTTCACATTTTTACACTTTTTTTTTCTGTTACTTAAAGTAAAACTATAGGGTTTTTAGGGGGAAAGAGCCCCGTTGGAATCGTTTGACTTTATTTTGGCTTGAACTTTATTTCTCGCTAACGCATCGTAGAATTAAATATTACTTTAGACTGCATGGCGATTTCTCGCTTACCTAGGTTGCCCCCTTAAGTAAAATAACACATCAGTATAGTTTGGATTACGAATTTTGACTACAATTTCGTCTCGGTCACTTGATATTTGTTGAAATATATGTTGAGAGGTTCGGAAACCCTTGATCCAAATATGGATGATTTGACAGCGTTGTTGTTTGTCGGCGAGTATCCAAACTGGCTCTCCATGTGGGGCACACAATTTGTCACATTGTGGTTTATAAAGAGACTCGTCAAAGGCTGCTAACATAATAGCCAGGCTAATTAGCTTTCATGTTTGAAGCCGCACTTAAATTGATAGTTAACGATCGGAAGACAATCACGATCGGCAATCTATTTTTAGTGGTGCGCTTTGACAAGACCTTAAATGAACTCCCGTGGTCGTTGGAGCATGGCGTTGCATCGAACTCTTTTTTTTTTTTTTTGTGTATGGTTTGATGGGAAATTAATCGCCAATCATCCGGAAACTTTTTTTATATCTTAGTTTTGTATGTATTTATCTATTTATTTTGTTCATTTAGCATTCTATTATTATTATTATTATTATTATTATTATTATTATTATTATTAGCACCGCGTCTTACTACCCGTTCGGGTTATACGAACTTACGCTAATGTGTAATGGTAGGGTGATTGTGGGATGAAATGGAGGACCTACAGTTTAACGTGGAATCCGAACCACGGTGGAGGCCTGGCATTCCCCACATTCACAAGATGTCTTGTCAGAGGTGAAGGAGGGGTTTGGTAATCGGATAAATCTGTGCCAGGACCGAGGATTGAACCCCGGCCGCCAGCATAGAAGTCTGACACCTTACCCCTAGACCGCCAGGTCACCTTTCTATTAGCCATCATAAACAATATCTGGTAGGTACGGGATTCGAACACGGGATCCTTGGTTTTGCGCGGAGGTGCTCTACTATTGAGCTATCCAGGAATCGTCCTGTGTTCAGGATAATTCTTAATTCCTTCGGTTATAACGTTTTACAGTTCGATTTTTAAAGGAATAACTTTATCTAACTGTTAGAAAAGTTAATATATCGACTTTCACGTATTCATACGTCAAGCCATGTGATCTGCAACTCTTTACATTTGATAATTATTATCAATACTAACTCTTTACTTTTAATTAATATTTTCAATACTTATTCTATAATACTAAGAATATTTTAAAATGTTATCACTATTGACCACAAATAATATGTTTTACTGTTTAATATATGTTTACATTATAAATAAAACGGACTAATAATGTAAATACATTTGGCCCCCCACCAATTGTGGTAACATTACTTCCAAGTGTTCAAATAACGGGCGTCTTATAAAAATCAACTGTTGTTGGTGTGGATAAAATAAATGTTGTCTCATTATTATTATTTTTTTAACATAGTTTATTACTATACTGTTCGGGTCATCACGCATGTACTAATAACGTCAATGTGTTAGGGATGAGGAAAGGTTAAATTTAGAGGAAGTATACCTGCATTTGTGTGGAGAAAGAGTGGAAAACTATTCAAGAAAAACCACCCTCAGTACACCGGACCGGGATTCGAATCCCGATCTTACCGTAATCAGCATTCCAGTCTATTGCGAGATCAATGCCTTAGGCCAGTGTGGTATTCAACCGGGGGCATGTGATACATCTTAGGGGGTACGCATAATTAATAAGGAATACACATATGCCGTATATTATTTTATGATAAACACCGAACAACCCGCTTCAGTGGCATAACGGTATAAGGCGTCACTCTCGCAGTAGACAAGACTGCCGATAACGGGAAGATCGGGGTTCGAATCTCGGTCGGGTGTATTTGATTTGATTTTAGTTTATTTAGTACCCGTTCAGAATACACGCATACATTAAGTATGATAGAGGAATAAGAGTGAGGTAGGTAGAATCTTAAAGGAAATGTACCCTCATTTATCTTGGGGTTTATTGGGAAAATATGTATTTAAAAAAATGCCATTACACCTGAAAGGGATTCGAAGCCCGACCTCTCTGTTAACATGAGAGTGGCGTGTTAGACACATATGACCACCGATGCAGGTAGGACGTAAACATAAAACTACCAACAAAACGAACTTGTTCTGTTTTTATGATGGCAGTTACTTGGGTCGGAAGAGACTGGTCGAGTCTTATGAGCCTTGGGTTGATGGGTCGAGGTACTTGGTGCATGCTGGGTACTCGTACTGGACCCTGGGGTACCTGTTGTCCCAAAGAGGGGCCCGTAAGCTGCTGGATGGACGTCCCTTGGAGAACCTGCTGCCCGTTGACGAATATCTGCCCATCATGTTCGACAAACATCCGCAGTAAGTCACACTCCTCTTCGATAACTATTATTATTATTATTATTATCACCACATCTTACTACCCGTTCGGGTTAAACGCACTTACTATAATGTGTAATGGTAGGGTGATTGTGATATGAAATGGAGGACCTACAGTTTAACGTGGAATCCGAACCACGGTGGAGGCCTGGCGTTAGGAAGGGTTTGGTAATCAGATAAATCTGTGCCGGGACCGGGGATTGAACCCCGGACCCCCAGCACAGAGGTCTGACACCTTACCCTTAGACCGCCAGGTCACACTCCTCTGCGATAACTCATAGTGGCTACGGACAGGGAATATTTGATATCAAGTAGAACGGGAAAATCTCGGGGAGTTAAATACTTCACTAACTGTCCACCTAGATATTTAAACAAAATTGAGAGGTTTTTGTTTCTTGACATTAAAGTAGGGATGTAGGGGACGCGAGAAAAGGCTAGTGTTTTTTACAGTTGTTATATTAAAATATTTTTCCAATAGAAATATAGATTTTAATTTTCTACACATGGTGATATCAACAGTTGTTGAATATCTGTCATTAAATTATAGGACACCCTTCACAGATATTCAAGAAAAATTACGCTCTTAAATACTTCTCAAATATAAAGTTTAAATGAAATTGGCATAGCCTCTTTTTAAACAATCACACATTTCTATCTACCATGTGAAAGAATCTTTAGATACCCATTATAAACAAAAAATGTATAGCTATTAAAAAACTAAATCTATTTTTTGAAAGTCAAGTAACTAAATCAGAATATAAAAAAAAAGCTCTGAGGTGTGTATATAATTTAATGGTGGGTCGATAACTTCTTTTCTCGATTCCTGTATCTTGCTCGGTAGACTACTATGAATTTATCTCCCCGATACTCGATAGCCTATTCGATATTGTTCAACATAAAATGGAATAAATCCTCATTTTATAAGCATAGAAACTAGGTCATAATAAAAATGCTTAGTTTGTTTCAATTTATTTGTTTCCATGTGTCACAAAATATGGAAACTACTCAATTAGTCTATTTAAACAAATTATAACAAAATACAACCAGACAAAAATAACATTTACAATTAGTAGTAGGCCTACATTAAGAAATGTATTATAAATAAATAAATCTTATTAAGTAATAAAAGATCATGGAAGTCAGATTTTTATAGACACATTAGCATATTTAATTACAAATAGGATATTATAGATATTTGTCAGGTTGTAGTCTGACATAAATATCAAGAAAATAAACATAATAAATAAACCTGTTTGAGTCACTGGTCGAGTTATTTTGGAACACAAGCCTCTTTTATATCCTCCACCTCTCTTCATACTCATTATAATCTTATGGAGTCCCCCCC
>CABFVX010000589.1:134018-148731 GCA_902151425.1 Timema shepardi | reverse complement strand
CCCCCCCCATGACCAAGGCAAGGAAAATACGTCTTTTCATCTGTTCACCACCTCCTGTTGTAGGACTACATGGAAAGAGCACTTCCCCAAGCGTGACCTGGTAGCGCTCTCTGCTGCGCCGCTGCTAGTCTACCCTACCCACTACACCGGTGAGGAAGGGTACGTCAGCGACACGGAGGACTCCTCAGTGGTCAAAAAATCTCCCGAACCATTGTCAGACACCTCTGTCGAAGAGCTCGAAGGGGAATCTTCCATATTCCCGGAAAATGCATTGGTCTCTGCGGACTCCTCCCCCGCATCTGGTTCGTCATCAGGACGGGAGGATCTGTAACAAAGTTTGATGTGTTGGTTTTAAATTAGGGATGCCATCATTCCTGTTATTCTCGATTCCAAATCTAAATTTGTATTCTTTATTTTGGTCTTTGATTATTTGGCTCTTAATTTTGTGTCCTAAACATTTACAATTTAAATTTGTCTCCTGCGCGCCTAATCTCTTGTTAAAACTGGTTATTCATTTATCAGGGTTGCCACAAACGTGGAAAACTGGGGAAACACAGGGAATTTTGTAAAATCTAGTAACAATACTGGAATGTTTGTTAATTTGGGTCGTTAAGCTGAAAGCTTAAAATAGTACAATGGATGAAAAAGTGAACTGAAGAATCAGTCACACTGATTCAAACATGTTTAATTACCCCTTAAACAAGGGTTGTGAAGCAACAAAAGATGTATTTCTCCGTCAATCTTAAATCATCTTGTTTTAAACATAAGTTATCTGACTTCACACTTAGTCAATTTGATGAAAAATTAATTTTTATTACTCTTTTCATCTATCTAGGCTACCTGGAAAAATGAAAATTCCTTCTGATAAATCTGGAAGACACGAGAAACTAGGTAATAATAAAATGGTGGTAGCCCTGATTCAAATGTCATATTGTAATGTATTTGCTGAGTACATATATCAATTAAATAAAAAAGCTTGAATAATAAAACATAGCTGCCATGCTTGATCTATGGAAGATCATTCATTAGAACATAAAGGCTATGTTGAGTTTATTTTCAATTGTTCAGGAGATAAATGAAAGGGCAAATTAACTAATAATCTCACAAAGTGAAAAATAACCCAATTATAAATTTCTACCGTTTATTTTGAATATGATATCTTTCGTTTACAGCCATACCCCAAACTTATGACGGGTTAGGTTCCAGACCACTGTTGTAACTTGAAAATTGCTGCAACTCAAAAATTGTCACAACTCAAAAATTGCCGTAAACTGAAGCATTGCAATTTTTTTTCCCTGTATTGATACATCTACTGGACTTAAATAATCAAGTAGAGGCCTTACTTTCGTAAATAACCCACTTGTAACTTAATTAAACACTGTAGACCTTATATTTTGAAAAAGGTTAACCATACAGATCACTGGAAACTGATGTGAGTGGTAGCGACATGTCCTCAAGACACTGTCATACGTGAGTGATCGAAAGTGAGGGGTGCGGCAAGGCATGGAGCGAAGCAAAGCGAGCGAATCAACGCGATTGTTCTATGTGGGCGAATAAAAGAACTAAGCTGAGCTTAAATCAGTATTCATGGTGTTGGCAATAAAACGTGAACTTTTACTTTCTTAAAATGTATTTCTAACAACAGTTAGTTGTTAATAAACTACAAAAAGTTAAAGGTAAAAGATCTCAAACAAATCCTATATACTTGGAAAAGGGAACTGTACAGTCAATTTCACCATTTATATAAATAATTGAAAAATGATTCGAAAGGTCCCAACTTACTAATATGAACTAATACAATAAGAATAATTTAATTGTAAAACAATTAAACTTTATTTAAATCGATACAAAATCAATTAATCTCAACACTTCAGCAAATTCCACTATGACAAACAACACACACCTTTGTTCTTATTTTGTTAAAATTAATATATCTGTCGAAAATATAAAGAAAACACTAAACATTAAACATATAAAAGGGGATAATAAGCCTCACTCTCTCATACACCTACATTGTTTAGATTTATAACTCTGAATAGGTTATAAATTCACATTTTTCAATATAAAAATAATGTATCATGATTTTGAAAAAAAAAAAAGTTAATTCAAAACTTTCAGAAAGCTAGGACCACTTTCCAATCACATGCAACCATTTATGATAGTTTTTATTTATCATATCCCAAAACACCCGCCTACTTTTATACTTCAATTATTCAATGGATTCTGACATTTTAATCGTTAAACTAAATGTAATTTGACCCATTAAAATACCCACAGTAAACAAATCACTCCCTTTATCTGAATGCTTGGAATTTGACTGAACCGCCTCACCTTTACTTAGGACACTTTCGCACCAACAATGGGTTTTTTTTTCTTTTTTTTTTTCCGCTCACGTAGGAGAGTGCCTAAGGTACGCTGTGTCTGCAAAGCAAGCTCAAGTTCAGGGTATGGTGGCATTTGAATAGCATCATAAGTCATAAGCGTTGAAGTGTCTTAAGTTGGGGTATGCCTGTACTAGGATATGAGAACTAAGAATTGAGGTAATTAAAATCATGATATTAAGATTGATTATTTTGATACTATAAAGAATTGAGAGTATCAATAAATGAAGTTTGACTTCATTAGTGTTAATATCTAGTGGACAAGGAGGGCAGACACTTCTAAATATTCATGAGAGGATACAAGTAAAGCTTAATACTGGACATTGCTTTTGGCAAGTACAACCAATTATGCCAAAGCTTTTTGGGATATTAAAGTTTGATTAATTACAAAATTGTTTAGAGTTCGATTTGATTAAACCTACTAAAAATGTTAAATGTTATTCTAAATTTTATTTTAGAATGTACAAATCTATATTTAATTAAACTAAATCTTTGCTTATAAAATAATGCTTGAACTATTCTAACTCTAAATGCTGCTTGCAAAGTTGTCGAAAAATGTAATTTGTATGTTGATGGAAGAACCGATTTTAGTAGCCTACATGAATTTGGAATATCTGACCTCCCTTTAGATCATATCACTTTTTTTTCATAAAAAATGTGTGAGTAACAATCCCAAAAGTCAAGTGCCTTCATGTATATTTGCATAATACAGTTTTTTGTAGTTATTTTATGAAAATGAATTAGGTATAGTAGTTGTTAGAATGCATATCTGTCGTCTTCTTCACTAAGTGCCATGTCATATATGTACCACCCAAAAATTTACTTTGGTAGATTAGGAAGGTATATAATGTATCAAAACTATTATTTCTGTAATTTTACATTCAGGAATTTCCGGGGTGCTTTTAATATGTATAGTGAATTATTTATCTTTGAAAATCAATTTTTAAGTCTGTTGCCTATAAATGTGACCCATCTTCAGTGTTATAGCTGTTCTTCATTATTTTACACTTTTATTAACCCTCTTAGTGCCACAAGCCAATCTGTAACTCAGTTTGCGGAAAATATTGACAAGTACTAATGATCAGAGGACACCAGAATGTACTAATCGGATTTCCTTACCATGGAGGCTTTTTCCATGTCTTGATGAGATGAGAGGATAATGGGCGTGAATATGACAGTGTAAAAAAATGTAAATCTTAACCTTTGTTGAACCTAATTAACCAAACCCTGGTGACCATGAGAATTATTCGCCTTTTGAGAAAAATCCCCCTAGTATCAGCCGGGAATTGAACCCTGTACCTCTAGTTCAGCAGCCATAAGCTACTAAACCACGCGGCAGGTCATGTGGTAGATAAGGCGAAAGTATCAAATGTCACTAGAACGAGAACATTTTCCTCCGTTATACAACATTGTATGCAGATAAAAATGATACACTAATCTGAAAAATTGCTTCATAGATAGTTTGTTATAGTTTGGTGATTTTGATCGTACAACCTTACAAAATTGAGGAATTAGCTGCGGGTTTCTTAGCTCACAAAACCTGAAACAGATCTGACGCTCTTCTGAGGTGAATCCGGTATAGGTGTGGCACTAAAAGGTTTAAAACAATTTGCTATATTGGGGCCAAGATGACATTCACCTTGCTTGTCCTCCTTACCCAGGTGTACCACTGTTACCACTTCATGTATCAAAGTCGTTTTTACCGCTAAGGTTTTGTGCGGTAAAGCTTTACATCGAAACTTTATTTCATGGTAACTATGTCCGTGCAATTTGAATAAAAATATAAATATGGGATATTAATCAAAATAAATTATATTATTTCATAAGAAACAAATACCAATTTATTGTTAAAAGTATGGTACAGCAAAATTAGAACCATTTTATTAAAGTAAACTTTGTAAAATAATTCATAAGATTCCCTTTTATAGTTAAAAATATTATTATTATTATTAATATAATAATAACATTTAGTTGAATGTATTTCATCCACTGATAAAAGGCATAATTTAATAAATAAGTATATTCTAATCAAAATGTTTAACTTAAAACTTATATTCCAACTTTTATTTATTTTAAAATTAATTAAAGTGAGCAAGGCTTTAACTATAGAGTTTGTCATATTTAATTGTATTTAATTCATGCTTTAAATATGGTTATTTTAACACTTCATGTCTTTTTTTTGGAAAACTTTTGTATTAATTTTATGTTATATAAGAAGGATTGGGAAAATAAATTAAAAAATAAAGTAACAAACAAGCTTTGACAGTGAAAAAAGGAACACAATGATGCCACTGGACAAATAATTTCAGTGCCATCAAAAGCTATAGTTGTTCCTACCACTTTTTCCGCTATTTCTTCTAACTATATTTTAACATTATTCATAAAAATATTAAATTGTACTGGTTTGTGTCGAAAGAATTTATCATCTGTTACTTTATCATCTAAATAATGTTTTATTAAAGTTTTGTGAATACATTATTTGAATCTATAATATTTTGCAATTAAATAGTTAAAGCAATGCTTACATATTTACCAGCCTTCAGGTTTGGTGTTGAAATGCCAAAGTTTTGTGTCTGTGTGAAAGCAAACTGTGCCATTTATATATTTCTCGGTAGTGGGCTATAAATTTGTGCCATTCACTCTTCTAATATTATTATATGATACTGTTACTGTGAATGTGCTAAATTCATTATTTTGTAAAATAACAGTTAATGAATAGAATCACTGAAAGCAATGGTTTATTTAACAAATAATAGGATTTATCTAAATTTCCCAAAGCAGTTGGTTGAAGTATGAAACATGAAATGTATTATCTACATTTACCGATGATTGTATAAATTATCTAGTGTATGTGGATAAAAATATAGAACATAAATCCAAACTAACCTAGTCTAACCTAACCTAAACCAAACAAGTCTAAGCTTGTCTAAACTAACCTAACCAAACCTAATCTTGACATGACTTACTAACATTCACCAGTGATTTTGTAAAATGTTCGGCGAGTATGTGAAATAGTAACGACATTTTTTACATTCCCCAAGTGAACCAGTTGCTTTGTAGAATCACTTGTGACTTTGCAAACTCATCACATGTCAGCACATTCACAGTAGTAATACCAAGCTAAGCTAAAACACTGTGATTTCATTTTTATGAGCTTTTATAAAACATTTAATATTATAAAATTAGGGGTGTGCAAGTACTCGGAAATCTGAGTTTTAGTCATATTTTAGTAGCTGCTCTAATGCAACTCAAATTTTTTGAGTTTTGTAAAAAAAAATTGAGTTGTGTTGGAGCAGCTACTAAAATTTTTACAAAACTTAAAAAATTTGAGGAAGGCCTACATGGAATTTTCGATTTTTTCTCGAAAATTCTGAGAGTAATTAAGTTGTTTTTTTAAATGTTAAGATATTTTTTCATAGCAAATGGAGTCCTTCAATATGTCCTTTTGTCTAATTTAAAAACGTAAACAACTTTTATATTAATATTTTAAAAAATCTGGTTTTTTGAGATTTAAATTATTGTTTTATTTGTGAAAAGAATGTAAAGTTTATTTTGTAATTCTTAAATGGATCTATTACAAAAATACAACTCTAAATATTTATTGATTTATATCAGTTGAACTCAAAAAAACTTGATGATTTTATTAAATTCGTTTCGAACTTAACTCAAAGTTTAAAATGTATACTTGCACAACCCTATATAAAATAAACAATTCATGTTCTTGCTACCTGTGAAAAGTTGGTTATTTTGTAACTCTTATTGAAAAACACAACTATATGTTTTTAAATATTTTCGATAGAGCTACTAAAGAATCTTTCTAGATGTTTGTAAAAACAAAACTTTTTAATATAATAGTCAAATCTACCAAGACTGATAATCTTACTAACTTGCAAGAAAAGTGTGAGAAATAAATTGTTTGTAACATTAAATATATATTATCAATATTACCATAGCAAGAAATATGCAATACATTAAATAATAAACAAATTTGTGTATAAGTATAAACTTTGAATTACTGTCTGTTTTGCTAATTTTATTGTTAGCGTTGTATAATTTTTGCTGATGATTTAAAAACTGCCAAAAATGTGTGTCAAATAATTTAACAGAGATATTATGGTAGGCATGGTTTTATTTTTGCCTCTTAATACCTAAACATACTTTCCAAAAACTTTTCTCATAAAATGTCATGGTTGTGATTAAGTTTTCTTAATAATGTCATTATTCTGGTTTCACTTGTTTAAATTTTTGTAAAATATGCAAATAGGTTGCACTAAAATATATTTTGAATATGTTATATGTAAGGAGAAGTGTTTCATGGTTTTTTATGTCACTAAGCTTATCAGAATAATATGCTGGTGAAAAATGTTGTAAAAATAATTCTCCCCCCAAAAAAACCTTTTTAATAATTCTTTTATATTATCATTACCATTATTATATTCAAATATGTTCCATACTAATGTTCATTGAGTACTATTTTGTTCATCACTGTTAACAAATTATAAAATTTAATAGAAAATATAATTGTTAGAAAGTATATTATTTCATAAATGTATTGTGATTGAAATTAATTATATGAAAATAATCGGATTTACAAGTAGAATTTATTGTTAGTGCTTATGAAAGATGAGTTGTTGTTTTTACGTTTTTAATTTGTTCTAAAATTATCTGCCAAAGTGATTGTTTTGGGCACAATATATAGAAATCCATTCTGAATGGTGTGTTAATTTTACTTTAAATCCATATTATTAATAACACATTAATATATTATACACAAGAATAACCAGGCAGTATCTATTTTTTTTAAAGAACTAAGCTTTTTTTTACCAACTGTGCTAAATTCTTTAGTTATAAAAACAAAATACTTTAACACCATTGTAACTTCACAATATCATGTGAAACATATAGAACTTGTCATTAATAGATCACTTTATATAGGATATAAATTTAGCTCTCTTGATATTTAAAATGTTGTGAAGTAACATATTGCGTATATTAACTGTTTTAAAAAACAACTTTTTTATTGTTTCATCTATAAAGTAAACAAAAGAAGCATTGACTACATTTACAATTAATTTTAAATCTAATGTTAATTATATGGTTTTTCTTCTTTGTACCACATTTTATTCTAACTGTTTAGAAAAAATTTACATTAAGATTCAAATATTTAATTGAGTGTTCTTGTTTAGCACAATGTTTTACATTTCTATGTATATTTTATAATATTTTTAAGACTAATTCATTTAAGATTTGCTTACAATAATTATATCAGTTTAATAAGATTGCCATATTAGTATATTGTTTCTAGTTTTTGATAAACTATATAAATTCAATAATAAAAATAATAACTGATGTATTTTATTCCTGAAATTTGAAATTCTCACAGTATCCTCATCCTTTCTTTAAAATCCGATTGAGTTCTTTATTCGCAGTACTTCAAGAGGACATTTACCAGGTGGTGAATCGAATACCCCAGATAAAGCTTTACAAGAATGTGATGTAAATGTCGTTCCAAATGAAACAATACTTTACCATACTATTTAAAACAGTATTTGTTTTCCTCAGATCTGGAGATGATGACAATGTGTTCAACCACCAAAAATAATGATAAGTACCTTCCTAATGTCTGAAAAGAAAGATTTATTTTTGTCATTCATTTTTATTACATCTTTCATTTGACAACAGTCTACAAATATCTTCTTAAATGGTACTATTTACTTTATTAATCAAATAACTCAATAATAATGCCAATCAAATCATTTCACATAATAATCGATTGAAATTTTTTAAATGCATCAACCAATATTTTAACTAATAACAATTAATTTAGTTGAATTTAATCAAATTCTAGTTAATCTCATGCATGGCATCAAATGTTTATGATTTTTGTGCTATTCTAATATTTCATATATTGTTTTAATCTGTTATTTGTTACTAATTTTAATTTTTTATTATTTTTCATAATCTCATCCCTATCACCTGTAATTTCAACCTTTCTTCTTTATAGGTATTTCATTTGCATGATGACTGTAATAATAATAATATTTAGCACCGCATCTTACTACCCGTTCGGGTTATACGCTTTAAGTACTAATTACTCTAATGGATTAGGAATTGGTAAGGTTGAATTAGAGGAAATGAACCCGCATTTGCGTGGAGGGAGAGTGGAAAACCATTTAGGAAAAACCACCCCCAGTTCACCCGACCGAGATTCGAACCTCGATCTCCCCGTCCTCAGCAGTCGAGCTCAACACGACAAGCCCGTTAGCCAACTACGCCACCGAGGCGGGTATATGATGACTGTAGTTTTTATAAAATTGCTTAGCTATTTGACTACTTGATACAGCACATTATTGTAAAGCAACAAGTTTACCTTTTTCAAATTCATATTCAAATTATATCTTTCTTATATTTATATCCAGAAAAAACTAATATAAAATATAAATTTTCCTGAATATAAATGTCTTCACACTCTATCCTTAACATTAACACGTTAGTAGTGTATGAAACACATTCATTGCCTACGCCAACTTTACATCTTAAGGAAGATATTGAATGTTAGAGGACCTAATTTCCATACCGTGACAGAAAAATAATGAAGGAAACTAGATTATATTTATAAATGGAATGAAGCCACTATTTTTCAAATATGAAAATTCATTTTACTACAAAATCTTGGATTTGAATCGTAATCTTAGAAGAAATACAAATATAAACTTTTTTATATCCATTACTGTTTCTAGCCTGTTGCCTGGGTCAAGTAATTTTTTACACTACCAGCTTGCTAGGCCTGTCGTAGCTTAATATGTCTTATAATCTAACTTAAGACTAGGACAGGTAAAACATCCAGTCCCCAGCCGTTAATTTATCACTGTGAAAGGGTAAATCCACATTAAACCAATGATAAATCTTTTGGCCATGCCGGGAATTGAACTTGGGACTCTCAGCTCAGTAAACATGCACGCTACCAACTGAGTGAAGGTGTCGGAATGAAATAGAAACTAAATGTTTAAAAATATTGCAATATTGCATTCTTTATAACATGCACACATTCAGTTATGTTAAATTAATTATTTTATATTATTATAAAATATTTCCATTCACTCTATGTTCATAATTTTTTCCTATTCAAAATTTGAGATCCAGTATTCATAAAATAGTATTAGATTGGAATTTAAATCTAATATTTACTCAACATATTTTATAGTATACTTCTAGCTAGTAACATAATGCTAAACGAAATATGCATTACATGATTATTATAACACATTGGCTATTTTTTAAATCTCCCTCGGATGTCTAATATAGTTTTACAACACAAAATATAGTATGGTCATCTCTACACTTAATAGATTCACAGCACATTAAACACATAAACAACATCCTAAGTCCTTGATAACATGAAAATATGCTGTCCTCTCTTATACATGAATTGTTGTGGTGTTACTTTTACATGATATATACCTCCTTACTCTTCTCTTTCCCTTCCAAAGTACTTAACGTAATGAAGTTGCCAGCCGCTTCCTTTGTCTTTGTAGCACAGAGAGAAACGATATCTTGCAAACAAGGAAGCTATTAGATTAACTAATATTCACTATCGTCTTTGAAATGGTGCCTTACATTCTCATTTTGTTGGTGTGCCATCAGTAATCTTTATGATGATTGCGCATTTTGGAATAAAGGGGAGTTGTTACTTTGGCTAAGGAATTAATTACTTTTGTTTTTAAGTCTTGTGAAATTCTATTTGTTGGTATGAAGTCATAGAATCGAAGGAGATATAAAATTACTGTGTGTAGATTTGAACATTTAGAGACTTATAGTATATTTAAGATCATATTATATAAATAAACATTATTACAGTGAGTTGGACGAGAATGTGAAACATGGTCCATATTTACACAGTTTTCAACAACTTATAAAAACATTTATTTAATACACACAGTAATCTCAATAGTTCTTTTATGGTTTTTTAGCATCGCTTCTTACTATTTATTCGGGCTAAGTACTAATTACACTAATGTGTTAGGGGTTACGAAGGTTGCATTTAGAGGAGACTTACCCGCATTTGCATGGAGGGAGAGTGGAAAATCATTTAAGTAAAAACCACCCTCGTCCTCAGTACACCTAACAGGGATTGAGTCTCGATCTCCCATCTTCGGCAGGCTAGGATATTGCTAGATTAGCGCCTTAGACCATGCGGCCACCAAAGTGGGTGTTTTTTTATGTTGTATGAATAAAATATTGTATATATATATTATTTTATTTATACAACACAAAATAACTATTGAGGTTACTTTACATTCATTACTGTTTCCAGCCTTAGACATGGGTCAGTTTTTTATTCAAGCTATATATTTTCCACTATCGGCTTGATAGACCTGTCATAGCTTTATATGCCTTATAATTCATCTTAAGACTAGGACGGACACAACATCCAGTCCCCGGTCTTTAATTAATCACTGTGAAATCGTAAACCCACATTTCACCAATGATTTTTTTTTACCATGCCGGGAATCAAAACCAGGGCCATTAGCTCAGTAGACAGACACACTACCGATTAATCTATCGTATTGGACGAATACATTTTCTTTATATGAGAAAATTAAAATCAGTATTTGGACGAGACGTTCAACAAGTAACCATCATCAAATCACCCAATAACCCTGAACCGTTCAAAACCACTGGTTTCTTCAAATGTGTGGATGTGTGTGTGTGAGATGGAGATAATTATTATAACTTTGCATCTTTATTGTGACACGTGAAAGACATTAAACTAAAGGTAATTTCGCATTTCCAGCAAAACCTTGTCAACATCACTTGTAGCCTTATCCTATTACCTCCCACCCCGTTGCGCCAAATCGCCTTTGACATAACATAATTGGTTGGAATTGTATTTCCACCATTTAATGATTAATCGATACACTAATGATTGTGACTAGCTTCTAGTTAAGGGTTCCATTGTGTACTTCCAGGAAAGTTTAGAGCTACTGGCTCGCATCCCTTCTCTCGTTTTTTCAACCTATATTAGACACAAACAAATAAAGTGGGATCTGCAAATGAAGTATTGTTGAGAACAAACTTTACTTAGTACCATGAGGATGATTATTTTATCAAAGGGAAACTTTGGTTAAATAAAACAACACCAACAGTAATTACACATGTGTGTAGTTAAACTAGGTGGAAAAGACATGTGCATTGTACACTCCGTTCACACTGAAAACCATAGAACCACTTATTTTCTTTTTATCTTCATAGCTTACTACCCATTCAGGTTACATGCATATATGATGATTACTCTAATGGAGGTAATCTACCCTCATTTGCGTGGAAGGAAAGTGGGAAACCATTTAGGAAAAATCATCCTCAGTACACCCGACCAAGATTTGAACCTCGGTATTCCCATCATCAGCAGGCCAGTCTAACACTAGAGTGACGCCTTAGACCATTCGGCCACTGAAGTGGGTGTAAGTATGTTAATCCCAATAAAAATAATTCTTCTAAGCCAACACTAACTTATATAGTTCTATCACTAAAAATTAAGTCAATCAAATAATTAATTAAATATGTAGCCAAAGAAATCCATAATCTTCTAATTTCAATTAAACTCTGGCTAAAATTATGTAACCTGAAACAAAGATTTCTACGTAAGCTTTTGGAAATCGTAAATAAACCAAAGATATAAGTGCCCCCCGAAAAAAATCTTAATGGTGCTAGCCCGCAATTAAGCTATACTGACCGAGCGGCCGCCTTTTGTTGACGAAGATAGTGACAACTTCTGTGGATAGAGGGTATCATGTGATCAGCACAATGAACCGTCAGGCTGTTAATCTCAGTTTTCTTCACGATACTGAGTTTTGATAATCTCCACGGAAAGGATGAACTATTAGTACAGCTGGGCGACCCTGGGCAACGGTACATTAGTACTGGCTAATTTTTAAACTCCTGGACTTTGAATGATGTAGCCCAGAGGAGCAATATTTTTATTATTTAATAAACTATACCACGGAGGAACAATGTGATGCAAGCCTCTTAGAATAAACAAACAGTACAGCGTTCACAGCCCAACAGAAATATTAATAAACTAAAGGAGAAGGATCGCACAAATTATGAGGATATAATATTCTTACGATACAAATATTGGTATAGGTTTTGAAATTTATGCAGTTATTGGTGCTGTCAAATGAATCCACAGCGTTTTTTTTTTACGAAAACAAAGGCCATATAAATTGTGAGAGCAAGACATTTTTGTGGCAAATTCTAAGTACAAAAAAAATTGTGTAAATTTTATAATATGTAACGTTTGTGGTGTATCTATCTTAACATACCTGAGGAGTCAATATTTAATTTAAATGTGCTAATAAACGGTCAACAGTTCTTGAATATTAAATGAAGATGAGAATTCTAAGATGCCCATTCACCGATAAGATAACTGCGTGTAGAAAATCAAACAAAACTTATATACTGAAGAAATATATATATTTTTAGTCTATATAAAATAATGACATTAACTTGATGAGTCTACCATCCCACCTTAAAACGTTGGAGATCAACTTTGGTGGTCGAATGTTCTTTGACGTCGTTCTCGCAATATAATGGATTGTTGATTACGGGGATTAAGAGGTTCGAACCCCAGTCGTGCGTACTAAAGGTGGTTTTCCCTAAATTGTTTTCCACTTTTCTTCCACGCAGATGTGGATACACTTCTTTCAAACTCCACCTCCTTCATCCTTAACACATTAACGTTATTAGTATAAATGCGTAAAACTCGAAAGGACACACTTCGGTGGCCACATGATCTAAGACGCCACTTCTGCAGTAAACTAGACTTCCGATGACGGGGAGATTGAGGTTCAAATCTCGGCCGAGTGTAGTAGGGGTGGTTTTTCTTAAATGGTTTTCACTTTCCCTCCACGCAAATTTGAGTACACTTCCTCTAAATATAGAATTCCTCATCCCTAAAACCATTATAATAATTAGTACATAAGTGTATAACCTGAACGGATAGTAATACTCGGTGCTAAAAATAAAACTCGAAAGAGTAGGAAGACGCGGTGATAAAAAAAAAGTTGGATATAATATTCCTTCATCTTTCTCTTCCTCACTAAATATCTAAAAAAAATTTTTATTAGAATGCCGTTGTTGCCATCCTCCAAGGTGTACGTGTGTCGCGGGTAGTGTGACAATTAGGAGAAGGGAGTGTGCAGCGGACAGGCGATGTTGAAAGACTAATGAGTGCGGCGAGTACACAATCACAGGTGCGGTCACGACTGGAACTCGTCCGTCGTATAGGAGAAACTTCCGAACAGACCCGCGCACCACCGTCGCGTTCAACATGGCACCGGACCCGAGATATTGAGACCGTCAGGATAGAGTTTAGTTCACACGTTCGCATAAAATAGATAGCTTGAGGGACACAGCAATTCACAAGCTAGGAGAAATGTATGATGGATGGCCCATAATGCTTTGCAACACAAGTCATAAAAAGCTGATTTTGTATATATTTTATCTTCTAGGTGATAAACGATTTAAGAAGGAATTTTTTTCAAATTAGTGTACTGTGTAGTGGAATAAATCTACACATGGAAAAGACACACAAGTTTTCCATTTAACTAGCTATTTTAAATCATTTCACAACAGTAAACGCGGCTGTCTGCTAGTATCGTGCATGCACATATTGAATCTGTTGGTTTTGGAATTTGATTGGATATCCCAGGCTGATGATGTCGCGCAGAAAAAGGAAAGTTGAAGGTATTTCAAATCACCCCTTGACGGACAACGTCAATGTGGCGGAAATCTCATGTTTAGTTTAGAACTCGTCACGTAATTATATTTCTTTTATGCTCACGATTTTCAGAAAACGTGCGAATCCACAGTAATTAGGTCTATTTGACATGTTTACATTTATTTAAATTTTTACGAACAAAGTTTTAAGTATATATATATAAGTCAATGACGCCTGAACAGGGATTTGAACCTTGACCATTCGGCTTTACGCGCTGACAGCTCAATGTGTAAAGCTATCTGTGATCACCTTTTCAATGTGTCACTACACTAGAAGCTGGAGGACGAGGTTTTAAATCCATGTTCAGGTTTCATTTATCTCAATCTACACAAATTCTTAGGTAGTTATTTTGTTAGCATGCCGATAGCTAATAGGGAGAGTAAAACTTTATAATATAAACGAGCAAAATTAATATATTAAAATTCAAAGTTTGTCATCTCAGACACTGATGGTCGAGTGGTCTATGCACAGTGGCATCCAACCTTTTACATATCGCGGCCCTCCTGGAGCCAGTGATAATTCGCCTCAGCACGCCTAATTCCCCCCCCCCCCC
>CABFVX010000589.1:120588-133975 GCA_902151425.1 Timema shepardi | reverse complement strand
CCCCCCTTCCGCAACACGAGGTGAAACTAAAAAACCTACTCACACATTTCTAATACTCTACGTTAGCCCATTTCATATTGATAAAAGAAAAAGGAGATTTATTTGGACAGAAATGGGGGAAAAAAAGAGCTATCTCTTAATTATTAGGTAATTGGTAGTGAAGGAAACCATTTTAACTTAAAATTATAAAATTAAAATAATTCTGTATATCAAATGAATAACAATAAATAATTCTGTATATCAAATAAATAACAATAATAATAACGCAAATAATTATATGTCATTTATAAAAATATATGGTATGGAACCCCGCATTGACTTTCTCGCTCCATTGTTTAAAAATGGAAATATCTACTCAAAACTCGTAATATTTTTGAAACTGTAAAACACCCCCCACCTCTCCCCATCATCACTCAGAAATAACAGTCAAGGATGGTAACAATAGAGCTATTTTATTCAAGTATAAAGCATATATAAATCGATGAGACGAGAGAGACAGCTCAAAGCGTTAGGCGCTGAAAATCAGTTTGAAATGAACATGCTTTAATTGTCACACACAGTTTTTTATGAACCATGGAAAGTACTTTAAGTAAAAAATGGCATATAATATGAGAAAAATATTGAAAGGTAAGTTCCAACGTGATAAGTTGGCAAGACTGTCTCGCCCATAGATGGCGGCTCAAAACACATGACATAATATATTTTAAATTGGCCTTCATAACAATCTCTTTATGATATCCTTAGTCCTGTCATAGTTGTAATTCACGGGGAAATTAAAGATCCTAGGCATTAATAACTAATCAGGGCTACAATCTTATAAACACAAATAATTATCTAATTGCCCTTAACGGCAGCTCTCATTTAGTTGAAACAATAACAATATAGCTCCATTAAATAATCGTCCTCCCAACTGAACAGGACTATATTTGAAATCATCCGCCAAAACCTCAAACTTTAATTTTGATAACGACGCCGCCAATTGGCTTGCTCAAACATTTAATTACTTAACTACCCGCCTCGGTGGTGTAGTTGGCTAACGCGCTAGTCGTGTTGAGCTCAACCGCTGAGGACGGAGAGATCGAGGTTCGAATCTCGGTCGGGTGAACTGGGGGTGGTTTTTCCTAAATGGTTTTCCACGCAAATGCAGGTTCACTTTCTCTAATTCACCCTTACCAATTCCTAATCCATTAGCATAATTAGTTCTTAAAGCATATAACCCGAACGGGTAGTAAGACGCGGTGCTAAATATTAAATTTAATTAAAAATTATTCAACCAAAGTCTACAGTACAATCTTGCTGACTTGCGGCCCCATCTTTAACTAACAGACAATACACTTTAAACATTACCAATAATATTAAAGAATCCCCCAATAAATAACAATATGAGCTTAATCCTACAGAATATTTAAAAAATTAGAGCCAACGAACAACGCTATCTAGTTAATAACCATCCCAAGTGGCCGGTACCCAAAGGGTAAAACAAAAATCCTTTAGGTTGATAAGCTGAAATTTCAAGTAGAAACACAGAGACCAAATGTCCCCCAAAGAGATCATAATGCAAAGATAAAACATACGGTTTGAACTAACAGTGCAAAGATTTAAAATATTTCCATGGCTTTAGGAGCCCAAATTTCCATGTTAATAATCAATACGTTTAAATTTTATAAGTTCAGAAAAGATTATTTTGAATATGTTGAACATAGTTTAAGTCCAAAGGGAATTTATAATACTCTAACATTAATCAGCTTATGACAACGTCGCTCACCTTGAAGCCAGTATGTAATATGTGACTACATCACAGAATCCTACCTTTATATATCCTATGAATCTACCGCGTGTTCTCAAGGCACGGGAACAATAAAAGGGGTAAGGGGTAGCATACGTCTGGGACATACCACGACTCTCCAGGCGAGGGTGGAAATAATAGTTCTATGAGTTGGCCGAACACAGCCGATAGAGCGCAGCATGCTAGTACATATCGTTCGTCTTTTATTTTTGTGCGGCTCGGTACTCGCGACGGGGAATGAATCATGGGCCTCGATTCAATCAATTCTTAGACAGTGCCGCGATGTGTTGTAGAGTTGCGGTCTCTATAAGACGAGTCAACTGGGGCCAGAGTGGTGAGTGAAACAACTTCTAATTGTTTACTTGTTTTAGCAAGGTTACAAGACTAAATAATATACGCTAGCAAACCCAAGCATAATTTGCACTATACTTAAGTAAAACATTTTTTAAGTCCCAGTTTTAAATTTTATAATTTTATTTCTAAAGAATTAATGTCCTCATGTCAACACTTCGTATTAAAATTTCTATTTCCGGTTAGAATTTTAACATTTTATTAGGTGTTGCACATATTCAGGTCATCACATTGCTATTAAATTCCTCATTTAAAAGTTTTTAACAATATAAATGTAAATATTGAGTCTAAAATGAAGGAGATAGGTCATTGTTGTACAAACATTTCTCCTAAAAATTTAGGAAAAATATCATCAACTTTTTGAGAAACTTACTTATACTTATTATTAATCTATGGAATTACAGAATTATTGCGTTAAGACTCAAGTAGTATCTCTTTACAACTAAAGATCACAAGATAGTGTATTAATATATTTGCCAATATCTCAGAAACTGTTGGTTTTATAAAAAATACATTTCAAATAAAAGTTTTTTATTTTTAATAGTACTACAATTTAGCAAGTTATTTAGTATCTCAAATAGTGGCGCAGATACGGAAATTCCCGCTTCTGAAAAGTACCCTAAAAGTCATTTTCATAGAAAAATGAACATATCAATCTTATTTATATCATTAATCAACACCTAGATACGGATTTAAATCAAAATCATTAGAGCCTATTTTAAGAAAATCGATTTTTTCTCCACTTTAATAATTTACTCTTAATTTTAGGGATACACAGACACACAGACAGATGGCATTGCAAAAACCACTTTCCAGGGTTCAGGGGCTAATGAGACGTTGACATCCCTCAACATTTCGGGTTAGATTTTTTTACGGTCGCAATACTTTACCTCTAGTGTTCGAAAAGATTATATATATATATATATATATATATATTTCTTTCTTTTGCGTATAGCTCGAAAGTTTTCCTTCACTTAACTTCACAAAACGTGTATTAATCACAACTTGTGAATGTGTGGAATGCCAGGTCTCTACCGTGGTTCGGATTCCACGTTAAACTGTAGGTCCTCCATTTCATTTCACAATCACCCTTTTATTTGACCACTAGCGTAAGTGCGTATAAGCCGAATGGGTATTACGACGTGATGGTTATAATAATAATAATAATAATAATAATAGCTTTAACGTTATTGGTTTTATAAAAATAGGTTTCAAATAAAAGATTTGTATTATAAATATCTCTACATATTTGCAATGATAAGTAATTTCATATATCAGAGAGTTACGGAGATATTATAAAAAATAAGAATTTATTCATCAGACCAGAACCCCTAAAGTCGAAATATTGAGAGTAGCCTTTTTGTTTGTAATATTTAGAAATGTTAAGAAATGAAATTTAATCAAAATTGTTAGACCCGATTTTTAGAAAATAGAATTTTTCTCCTTTTGCCCTTCAGTAAACTACCCTTAATTTTAAGGTTGGATATCCAATTCCAAAAAACCCTCGGGGCAACCCTATGAAAACCCTAGATACCAAGTTATAGCCCGATCGGTAAAATAATTTAGGCTCTAGTTGGAGGTACAAACAGATAAACAGACGGAAATTCAAAAACCACTTTTTTAGATTCGGAGGGTCATTAAACGTCAACATTCATCAAAATCTCGAGTTAGATTTTTTTGACGATCACAATACTTTCTCTACCTGTAAGATAGCGAGAAAGTAAAAAAAAAAAAGTGCCTTATTCGTTTATTCATTGCTTCAACTTGGATTATCAATTTTTTGAATAAAACCAGTAAAACAAATATACTGTTTGTTTTACGGCACTAAGAGTGTTCCATTTGATCAGGTTTATTCGATGGGGCATGTGCCCTCTTCTAACGACGCCTGTGTGTATCCCAGAGGGGTGTCCAGCCAAACTATATTTTAAAATTCATTCACTTTTCCGGGGCTTTCCAAAGTCAATTTCTATCTTTTCCAGCCATTATATCTATAATATATAAATATTAAGTACATCACAAACATTATTTTTATTATGATCGCAATTTGATTTAATAATAATAATAATAATAATAATAATAATTCTAAGCCCATACGCTCTCTGAAATTGTTTCACTCTGAAGGATACCAGCCCTAAACGATGGTATATCGTGGTGGTGTTATATTAGATTTCATTGAGATCATATTAAGGCATTAAAAGATCGCCTTACATCAGTACAGTTTAAAACTGTTGGGAGACACATCCAATTTTAGTCTTTCTTCCTATGACTTAATCGAATTCCCGACTCGAGCTTTTCTAACAAGACGGAAAAACAACACGAAAATCATTGTTTGTTAAGCATTGAGTTTAAAATGGTCAACAGAGACAACTGTGTTAAAAGAGATTCACGGTGAGTATTAATTGAGATAAAAATGTTATTTTGACTTTTGTTAATATTATTATTATTATTAGCACCGCGTCTTACTACCCGTTAGGGTTATACGCACTTACGCTAATGTGTAATGGTAGGGTGATTGTGAGATGAAATGAAGGACCTACAGTTTAACGTGGAATCCGAACCACGGTGGAGGGCTGGCATTCCTCACATTCACAAGATGTCTTGTCAGAGGTGAAGGAAGGGTTTGGTTATCAGATAAATCTTTGCCGGGACCGAGGATTGAACCCCGGCTGCCAGCATAGAAGTCTGACACCTTACCCCTAGACCGCCAGGTCACCTACTTTTGTTAATAAAAGTCGTTCTTTTTTTAAATGAATATTTAAAAATTTCATATATTTGATAAGAAATTCACTGATATCTCCCTGTTTTCCAGGTCTCTGGACACCTTACTTCTGCTACTGTTGGCTGTTGGGAGAGGAAAAGAGCCACATTCCGTTACCTCAAGCCTCTGTGAGGAGTAAATAGATGAGTACTCTTGTTTGGTTGGGGGTTATGTGGTCCCGCCCCCGGTAAGTGCCCACATATGACACAGGGAGAACTTTCACACGAGTGTGACGATCAACTCTCATCAGGTACAGTCCATTCGCCATAGAAGTCTGACGGCTAACAGAAGATTTTCATTGTAAATTATTATTATTATTATTTCACCGCGTCTTACTACCCGTTCGGGTTATACGCACTTACGCTAATGTGTAATGGTGGGGTGATTGTGAGATGAAATGGAGGACCTACAGTTTAACGTGGAATCCGAACCACGGTGGAGGCCTGGCACTCCCCACATTCACAAGATGTCAGAGGTGAAGGAAGGGTTTGGTAATCAGATAAATCTGTGCCGGGACCGAGGATTGAACCCCGGCCGCCAGCATAGAGGTCTGACACCTTACCCCTAGACCGCCAGGTCACCGACTTCATTGTAAATATTCGTTAAAAGATGCACACCTATTATATAATGGGACGAGGCTTTGGACTACACAATTAGGGCAAAATATAATCTGTGCCACCATTTTAACAGGTGTGGAAAAAGGGGAAAGTATAATCATACCGCTAATCCCAATAATACCCACTGACCTACCATTTCAATTCAAAAGACTCCAGTTTCCAATCAAACTTAGTTTTGATATTATTATTAACAAAACGCAAGGGCAAACATTGCAGGTAGCAGGGGTGCATTTGGAAAAGCCATGTTTTTCCCACGGCCAGCCATATATAGCATGTTCGCGTGTGTCCAATGGCCAGAATTTGTATGTATTTGCGCCAAATGGAAGGACATACAACACAGTATATAGGAGCTGTCCTAAAATAATGATATATTCTGTTCCCATGATTGCAACGGCCAAGAACAAGCGGAGTAAATAAGGGATGTTAATTAACTGTAGGCAAAATGTAAGATGGAGTGGGATTTTCAATTCACGGCAAGGCATACATAACCTATGACTCTACTGACACACACTCCAGTACTTCTTTTCTACGTCTACACTTAATCCTTATTTATATTGTGTAGTTTGTATGTTTCTTTATCTCTACCTGTATTGACCAACAACCTGAATAAGTTCATCGTTTTTATTTTCATACTTCCTGTGTTGACCGACAACCTGAATTTATTGACAAAATAAACATTAACGCGAGCGAAGCCGCGGGCAAAAGCCAGTAATATTAATAAAACTTTATTTTTGTTTCGCGGTTGTGGCAACAAGAGATATTATAGTACATTAAATAATACATTAAAACGTTTTATATTCTTATTTGTATCTTCTTATAACTGGCCACCAAAATAAATAAAGCTTAGAGAAAGATTTATACAAAACATTAGTTTCAAAATTAAAAGTTTTTATTTGTAAACACATCCGCATGAACGCAACCGAACATGGTTTACATGACGTCATAAACCGCTCTCATTTCTTCCGGTTCACTATGTTTATTCATTAAGAGAAGGCAGCCTTTTAGAACTACTCATTTGTAAAGCACTTTTAAATTAACCATGGACGCCACTTCCACAAAAAATAAATATTATAACTGTAATTTTCATTAATTCATGTTTCAATAATGTAAAAACCGTTAAAATAAAATAATAATAATTAAAAACAAATTGTTCGATGTGCGAGTTTTTATCACCAAACGTGACAATAGCTTAACACATTGGCTTGCAGATCGAATGGTTTAGCGAATGGATACATAGTAGCTTTTGCAAGCTGTCGGTAACCACCACTCCTATTGTGAATGGACTGTAGACATAACCATATTTGTCTCGTCCAGCTAGTACGTTCACTCCCCCTCCCCTCCTACACCATGTTCCTTGAGTGGTGTATTATTGGGTGCACTTTTGCGACCAACTTGACAATAATGGAGTAATCGAATCGATCAACTGAGAGATCTTTATAGAATATTCACACACTACGTATCACTTCCCAATAAATAAGGTACACAAAATGTATAAAGTATTGTGATACTGAAAAAATATATAAACTTCGAGGAAAATGTATGTGTTTTGTGTCCCCGATTCAGCTGGACGGTTTTTTCATTGTCTCATTCGTTGGTCTGTACGCCTAACATCTAGAAAAAAATTAGCCAAAGTAGACCCGGCTGGGATTCAAACCCCGATCTCCCCGTCATTGGCAGTATCGTCTACTGTGAGAGTGATGCCTTAGTCTATTCTACCACTGAAGTGGGTTATGTTTAATTTGCTTTAATTAAATAAAAATGTGCTTATTTGCTATTTGATTCCGATGTTTACAGAGTTTTTTGTTGAACGCCCTAATTAATTTGTGATGTTAATTTTACCTGTATAATATTCTTCTTGTACAGTACTTACTTTTTATTTGTGCTGCTGACATGGTAGGGATATAAAATTAATGCTCACCTTTTGAGGTATTTGATTGAAAGTTTACTTTACATCCTTTACTGTTTACAGCCTATGGCCTGAGTCAGTTTTTTATTCAAGCCATATTTTTCCACTACCGGCTTGCTAGGCCTGTCGTAGCTTCATATGTTTTATAATCTACCTTAAGACTAGGACAGGCACAACATCCAACAGCTGGATGTTAATTCAACACTGTGAAAGGATTTATCGTTTCACCAATTATCTATTTTTTGGCCATGCCGGGAATTGATACCGGGACCCTTAGCTCATTAGACAAACACGCTACTGCCTGAGATAAAGTTTAACTCTTACCTGAGAGGTCAATATTTAACTCTAAGTTTAGATACCGACCAAGTCCCCAAAGAGATGGTTTTTCACATTGAGCTTTTCACTGTGGATTTTTTTTAAAAAATCTCAAAAGGAAAACTAATGCATTTTCTCTTAAATGCCCTTTACATTTCTCCCCTCTTAGAATATTCGATATCTGTAAACCTGAAAGTATCGATAAAGGAAACCATTTGTTACTTTTAGGAAGTATCAACCAATAATCTGACATAAAATTCAAAATTATGGACTATTTAGGGCCCAATTATTATATTCCTATATTTTAAGTATTTACTAAAATAAAATAAATGTAATCGTCATACACATAAATTAAATGTTGTCATTAGGTATTAGTTAACTTAACAATTTAAAGAAAGCTTCCAACTAGTTTTATAGAAGGTATTCTTCTTCCTCTTTGATTGTTTTATCACTACTATTATCATTTTAAAAAACAGCTTAAAATTTCCTTTTTTGTCCATGTTCAGAATTTGAGTGGAATCGCCACTCGCTAGTTGTTCGTACTTGGCCTGGACCCAAGATGGCGCCGACTGGATCTGTATCTTCAGATCCCTACGTATACCCATAATGGCGACATCTTGTACTTGTTTTCTTCTTTTCCAAATACTCACTCCTCTCTTCATATCGTTCAGTTCGGCGATCTTCTTCACGTATTCCACGACATCCGGCACCGTGTATGTTTCCTTCAAGTGTTTTATACTCTCGTACTTTTCTCTGGCCTTCTTTGCTTGCCCTTTCACCTTCTCTATCTCATCCTTCATTCGCTCAATGCGTACCTAAAGTTGCGGGGAAAAGTATTAATAGCTTACTGATATCGATATTTTACTTTCCATACGGTACCAAATACTTTTTTAATTGGTGTATTTTTATTTTGGTACTTTTGCTCATATGTGTAATCATATACTAATATCGTATCGGTATCGAAATAAACACGCGTTTGGTTGTAATGTGTACGTTCTCATATAGTCTTGTAATTTATGAATCTTTATATGTTATGTGCCTTCAAAACAAACATAAAATAGGTCCTAAAACCAAAACGTTTTAATGTGGGAGTGTATGGGACACGAGAGAAGGTTAGTGCTTTGAAATTTTTATAGCAAAACTTTTTTTTTTTTTTGCCTAAATAAATCAAATATTTCTCCAGCAGGAACATAGAGTTTAATTTTCTTCACGTGGTTTTATAAACAGTTGTCGAATATCTGTCATAAGCATTGCGGCATTAGATGAGAAACATTTTAAATAAATAAAGAGAAAAAGTTGTAATTAAATCCCATGACACCCTTGAGAGAGATTCAACAACTGTTGTTATTAGTATGTGAAGAAAATTACACTAAACGTTGATACCGGAGCAATATTTTATTTATTTTTGAAAAATAATTATTGTTTTGCTATAAAAACTGCAAAATCCATGGCCTTTTCCCGCGTCCTCATCCACCTCACCTTTTACGAACCTTTGTTAGAATAAAAACCTAATAAACATAGTTAAAACATAATAAACTAGTTAAAATTAGGCTCGTGAAATTAATAGTGTTTAATCTTGTATTATTTTATTATTAAATATTATTTATGACTGATGTTGTACAATTTAATATTTGATACTTAATAAAGTGGATATATTATGTTAGGAAACTAGTGTTTTAAGGTTGGTAAATCTAATATTAGTACTTACTCTATGGCATTAGGAACTTGAATGCAATCTATCTTTATCTACTTCAATCCAGTCCACCTCGCTGTACCCTATCTCTTTCAGGTGCATTCTAATGTTATCCTCCCGTCTGCGTCTAGGTCTTCCCAGTGGTTTCTTCCCAATGTGTTTGCCAGTCAATACCCTGAACGCGGTTCTAGTTTCTCCCATTCGTGCTGAATGCCCTGCCCACAGTAATCTACGAGACTTGATTATCCTAACAATGTATAATGATGAGTATTAATTTAAATAATTATAAATTTGGAAAAGATTAACAAAAGGGTTTATATTGCTAGTTGATGATTCTCGTCTTTTGATTCCTTTTATCTTTTTGTCAAATAGCTGTGTGAGTGGCCTATATAGTTGATGACGACTAATATCAATGTAATTCTACGTCGTTCTTAGGTCTAGTTTTGACGAGGAAGATGTTGTTCTTCACTATATAAGGGTAAACGATAAGAACATAGTGTAATTTGTCAAGGTAATAATGTTACCTTAAAGAGCTATTGGGGTGTACATACTAAACACTAAGAAACCTTGTGGCCCTAAAAACATTTACTGTTTATTTCGATGCCGATAACTACTGTAAACGATCATTCTCTTTCGGATACATGAAATTAATAAAGCATGGACACTATTCTCTCAACACCACAATCTTGTGAGTACCTCTTGGCCCGTCAACTCATCTTCGATCTGATGACGGTCCATCAGCGACTGGTGCATGCAACTGTTGTTTCTGCTCAGCTTCTTACTGCACTGCGCGGTCAACAGCTTCATCTCCCTGATCTTGACGTCCTGATGATCGATCTTCTTCAGGGACTGCTCCGACTCGATCTTCTGTATGTCGAAATCGATGGCGTGCAGCTGTCTCCCCATTTCCTCCACGAAGGCAAGGTGCACGTCCAGTCTCGTCAGCTCGCGGGCCAAGGTGCTCTTCGATAGTCGAAGCATCCCTAGTTCGCGGTCGCACTTCTTGATCCAGTTGTCCATGAAGCGGATATACTTGTCATCTTTTATCTTCCCCGTGACGGGGTCAGCCCCTTCTTTTACAACCGATTCTTCAAACTCAGCTACGGTTTCAATGATGTCCTGTGGTGTTTCATGCATTTAATTAGGTAACATTACTACTCATTTCTGTGATCGAATGGTCTAAAGCCTCACTTTCGCAATATACTGGACTGCCAATGACGGGGAGATCAGAGCCGTCGGGGGTACTGTGGGTGGTTTCCCACTTTTCCTCCAAGCAAACGTGGCTACAGTTCCTCTAAACTCAACCTTTCTCATCCCTAGCACATTAGCATAGTATTCACATATATTTATAACTCTAACGGGTAGAAAAAAGAGGTGTTAAAGTATTATATAGTCTATAATAAAATACATATGTTGTATGTTTTCTCTACAGATTTTTCCTCAAACTTAGCCTATCGATATGATACAATGCTAAAAATCTGAAACTTCATACACACTAATTATTCTTAAGGTAGGAATATAGGGAACAAGAGAAAGGGTGTTTTTGGAGTTTTTATAGCAAAGTTTTTTTTTTTCTCAAAATAAATTAAATAATTCTCCAGTGGAAACATCGAGTTTAATTTTCTTTACTTGGTGACCTCAACAGTTCTTGAATATTTTTCAAGGGTGTCCTGGAATTTAATGACTACTTTCTCTCTTCATTAAAAATTTTTTCTTATCTAATGCCGTTATAGTCATGACATATATTGAACAACTGTTGATATCACTATGTGAAGAAAATTAAACTCTATGTTTGTAATTGAGCAATTGCTATAAAAACTGCAAAAACACTGGCCTCTTATCTCGTTCCCTTCCATCCCATCTTAGGTGTAGTAGCTACCCCAAAAATTCAGAGGGTGTTTCCAGGGTGAGACTCAGGCACACTGCATTCACGTGGCTAAAATGTGGAGCCAATAATTTGATATAGTTTTGATGCGTCTTACCCATGCGGACAACGGGTTTAACCGCTTGTTATTTATTAAATAGAACGCTTCCTGTTGTCTACACCATAACATGGTCTGTTACCCTCAGTTGTGTGTTCAACTGTTCCGTCTGAGCTTTGAGGCTAGCATAGCTGTTCTTGTTCCGCCCCCGAAGTTTCACAGTCAGTTCTCTAATGTCGATGCAGACCTTGGCCACGATGTCGGTCTTCATGGCTAGGTTTATCTTAAAGGGGCTTTCAGTAAGAGAAGGCAACATCTTCGAGCTAGACATCTGACTGGCCAGCGAAAAGGACGTACCTGGGGATGTGGGTTTTGGAATACAAGTAGCCATAATTAGCTCATTTCTAGTATAGTAAGAAAATTAGTAATACTTTACTCGTTTCTTTAAGACTTTTTGAGATAAGTTTTTATGCTTGGAAGAAGGCAAAGGAAAAATGGATAGAAACATATAAAAGGAACAAACACAATTTGGCTTTTACAGTGGAAAGAAGAACACAGTTCACACTTTACATTGCTGCCAATGGACAAAGAGGTAATGGATGTCTCTAAAGGAAAATCTATCACTATCACTCAATCCCCCATCCTAGGTTTCATTCTATCGGAACTAATCAGGAGGAAATGTGAAACGAGCAATGCAACTTCCTGGGAGAGGAAACCAAAACACACAAAAGCGAGAAATAAACAAAATGGTAAAGATTGATAGGACACTTATATAGAAACATGTAAAAGGAACTAATAAAATAAAGGACATAAACAGGCAGCCATTACCTCTTCGTCCAGTGGCATTAATGTAAAGTGTGAACTGTGTTCTTCTTTCCACTGTAAAAGCCCAATTGTGTTCGTTCCTTGTATACGTTTCTATCCACCTTTCCTTTATCCTCTTCCAAATATAACACATTACTCGTTTATACTATTTTTAGGAAGAAAAATGTTGATACCGGTACTTTACTCAATTCTGGTGTAGTTTAGTTTTTCCATCTATTTTGTTCCCTCCTTTATACCTGAATGTTTGAGAGCTTGCCTACTTAACTACATTTTGTTGAAGCTCTAAGCCAACAACAGAAAAACACAACATTCAAAAATGAAATATTGACAAAGATTTAAAATTGCTTATAGTAATCCTCTTCAGTCCATTCACTGAAAAAAATAGGAGTGTATCCCTTCTTTTTCCCCAAAAGCCTGTCTCTCGTTTTAGTAAAAGTAGTTTTTGCTTTGGAAAATGGACGCTCTGCTACCAAACGGTTGTTTATTTCAATAACATTTCGATATTGGTGTGTGAGTGCTCATATCAGTAAAATTATCGAAATAAAAAATATCGTGTATAAAAAGTATCAGTATCGAAAGGAAAATATTGATATTATCAAAGTATCGATACTTCTTTCCACATCCCTAGACATACCCTTCCTCGCCAGACGGTCGTAGGAAGAGCTCGCGGGGAAATCAAGAGGGAAGGCCATCACCGCAGACACGATCGACCTGAGACGATGCCTGGCCCTCGTCGATTCATAGGCCTGATTCAACTGTTTTTCCAAGCCTATCAGCGCAGAAGGTTCGAAGATCTTCAGATAACGTTCGAAAATATCGTTCTCGAGTTTCATGACATTGCAGGCATTTCGCATGTCCTCGATTTTTTTCAAGAGTTGCTCGTCTTCAAGTTCCTCCGGGTCTGTATCTACGGACAAGAAAGCCGACGCTTGGGAGAATAAGTTGAAGAAACTTCTTTCCGAGGGACGATCTGTCAGCCTAGGTGTAGGGGATGGGTCCATTTTTTTTATAGAATGGAAAATAAGACTTATTTTCATGGTAACACGGGTCTATATTGTTATTTAGAAACAACCGTAAATCAGTTCTATACCCAATATCACCTCTTATAAATGGCAGGGATTATGGTTAAATTATTATCTTCCCTTTCTCTTTTCTCTCAGTGTGTTGCCAAATCACCTAGCTTTCAGTTATATAGGAAGGTGGTGTGCAAAAAG
>CABFVX010000589.1:0-120550 GCA_902151425.1 Timema shepardi | reverse complement strand
GCTCTTCCTGCAACATAGACAAACCAGTGTTTCGAAACTTGTATTTTTATCCAAGGTATGATTGGTCACTCGATAACAAACGAACGACAAAGCTGTTTCCCAACAGTAGCCATGCAGTTCCCTCGGAGATTATATCAAGTGTGACTCTATAGTCCAATTTTCATCTAAATAACACTATCTAACATTTAAATAAATAGTATATAGATCTGATTTCACGTGACCATACAATTCAACCATTTAAAATTCACTGTTAAAGATATTATTTAAATAAGGAAATATTGTCATCACAATAAATTATATTTGTTTAAAACAAAAATGTTAATTTAGGGTCTATATTTTATTTGTTTTTATTTAATTTTGATTAAGAAGAAACATAATATAAAAACTTTGAAAATATAATTTTAAAAAAGTTTTCATTCAGAAACTTTTTTCCAAAATGAGCAAATTAGATTTTTATAAAATTATCAAATAGGTAATATTTTTTGTTGCAACAGTTTATGGAGACACTGGGACCCTTAAATCTGGGCCTGAATGTTTGCACCCCAAAATATGTTTGTATTTTCTTAAAGGCTCTTTCTATGAAAATTGAACTGTATGTCGCCCCTGACATTTTCAAGAATGTCAATAATTATAATATGATATGCGTTTCAGAAACAGTCTTACAATGTAATGTAAAGGTCGTTCTTAAGAACCTGAAAAGTTATTTTTTGTGCACCACCTCTTAATACTCTTACGAGATAACCTAATATTTACACCAAAGAGAACATGGGCGTCATTAGCTATACATTTTGGGGGGGGACATACATTTTTAACTGAAAATTAATTTTATTATTACTTTGTTTTGGTACATCCTCACAATAAAACACGTCATGCACGTGGAATCTAATTGCAAAAAAGAAATTAAGTCAAAACCCACAAAACAAAATAAATGTATATCAAATGCTAATTGATAATAAAGAGAAGAAATAAACAATAACAAAATAATTAACATTGTCATTAGGATGAAAATGGTTCAAAAGTCATTTTTCTACATTCAGAGCCATGATACAAATGTAGCAGGCTACCAAGTTTTCTTACATCATTTGAGACCATAACCATGTCCCTAATACATCAAAAAATCAATTCATTAATAAAGAAAACAAAGAAAAAAGAACACAAAATATCAAAATTTTGATAAAACTGGTCCAAAAGTCCTTCTCCTTAATTCATACCTGGAGACTAGTGTTGCAGAAACTTTCCTAATATTGACTGAGTCCAAGATGTCATTGTGAACATGACAGAGGGCAACGTGGTTCAGTCTCTTTTGAGCCATTGTGGAACGCAAATATGTCTTCATCCATCTGAGATAGCTGAAACTTATCTCTGCCTCACAAGACGAGCTGAATAAAACCGGACAATATGCTCCAAATTTGAAAACAAACTGTAGTATTTCACGGAATGTTGTAAACCTTATCATTGTTTAGTTATCGAGTCAGTTGTGAACTAAATTTTATCTTTGTAAAGCATAAGTTACTTTATTCAATTATACAGTTCAACTAACTAAAATGTATCATCTAAGGTATTTATTGAATTATTGGGGGGCGGGACGTATGTACCCGTTGAGCTATTGGGGGTACGTGTCCTCCCCCCCTCCCCGTTAACGACGCCCATGAAAGAGGATTTCAACCTTGAGATTATGATGGCTTTTGTCGTTTCATATGCCCCCAAAATTCAGCGACAAAACCTCCCAATAAGTCTAAAGGCCGATTCACACAGAATGCTAAGCTAGATTATGATTTTCTCTGCTAACTATTTAGAAAAATGGCAGATCATGTATGTAAATGTGTTGGTTCACACAGAAAGCTAAGCTGACATATGCTAAGCTAAGCTATGCTATTCCTTGCTACGCTACGCTATGTTTTTTTCCGATTGCTGGCCGGGCAATTTTTCCGTCTCCCATCTCGAGCATGTGCATAACAAAGCTTGGGATCCGTGTTGAACAGACGCAGTGTTGGTTTGGTGAAAATAACTAAAGAAGTGTTGAACTTTTGTTTTCAGTTTGTTTCCCGTGTATCAAAGTAATATTCTATTTAGGTTTTATATCTAATAAATGTTTTTTATATTTTCAAGTGGAAGCGTTAATTTTACAAGTCAAGTATCAACCTCCTAAATTTTCTTCATCTTTCAAAACTGCAGCATCTTTTCTTCCTCAGTACTATCATCTGACATTTTGGAGAACGCCATCATAACTAAACTTCACTGGAGCAGAACAGAAAGAAACAACACTGAAATCTGAAATGAAAAGAGGGAAGATTGCTTAACTTAGCTTAACTTAGCTTAGCAATGAGTGTGAAACTAACTGATAAAGTCTTAGCAGAGGACAGCACAGCATAGTTTAGTTTAGCTTAGCTTAGCATTCTGTGTGTATCAGCCTTTAATATAGTATTTAGTGGTCAGCATTCCTGGCTACAAATCTAGAGGTGTCAGGTTTAGATTCCCGGTGGTAACATAGGTAGGTAGGGGAATTGTTCTAATGATCGCCATGGTTTGGTTAATTAGGTGTAAACTAGGTTTAAAACTTCTACGGGGCGCCATATTATAATCTTCATCATAATCACATCATCTTCTCGGGTTTAAGTAACCGCACCTACATGGTGCCCCAACTTCAGAAGGCGGTTAAATATCAGCCACTGTCAGTAAAAAAAAACAGGAGTATCCAACCGATAAACCCTGATGGCATCCATTAAAAATAAATGGTATTTGCTCCGCACATACTTTTTCTCATTTTTCTCTTAAAATAGACCTTTACTAAAAACTCGTAGCATTTGCGAAACGAAATAATAGATCATTACATTGTTGTAGAAACCCTACACCAAATATCATAAATGAAACATTATACTCTGTTACTTACTTACTATGTGGCATTAGGAACTAGGAACATTGTTACAGAAAAATTGTCCACCATAGAGCATAAGAATCAAATTCATTATCAAGTAACTGAATTAAAATTTGTTAAAATTTTTGATTATAGCTCAGAAACTATTGGTTTTATAAAAATATATTTCAAATAAAAGATTTTTACAACAACTTTACAACGATAGGTTATTTCGTATCTAAAATTGTTGCGGAGAAATGATTAAAAAAATAGGAAGATTTCCCCTATGTAAAGTACCGTCAAAGTGATTTTCTTGAGAAAATAAGAAGGGGCATCTGGTTTATAAAGATAAATAATGTTTATGTTTATATATATAATCAAAATGGTTAGAGCGAATTTCACAAAAATTGATTTTTCTCTTTTCGCACAAGAGTGAACTACACTTAAATTTAGGGTTGGATATCTAATTCCAAAAACCCCTCGGGGGGACCTTATAAAAAACCCAGATACAAAGTTTTAGCCCAATCGGTAAAACAGTTTCGGTTCTAGGCTGAGGTACAGACAGACGGCTTTGAAAAAAAAACTACTTTTTTGTTTCAGGTGGTCAGGAAACGTCAACATTTATCAAAATCTCGAGTTCGATTTTTTGAAGATCACAATACTTTCTCTCTGAGGTGTCTAGAGAAAGTAAAAAGTTCACGAGAATGAGTGAATACTTTTTATTTATTATTTTAACCGCTGTTCGGGCTTTACGATAATTTGCTAGGGGTACGGAAGGTTGAATTTAGCGGAAGTATACCTGGATTTACATGAAGAGAGAGTGGAAAACCATATAGTAAAAAACACCCTCAGCATACCCAACCGGGATAGCATTTAAAAAATGACAACTGCAGATCGCATGACTTGACTTATGAATGTATATGTTAGACAAGATGTACACTTGACATTAAAGTAAACCATTTACTTTTGCTAAGTGTTGTGATAATAAAGTCAAAATATGAAAGATATATTAGAAAATAATGTCAACATTAAATTCCTTTCTTAAAAATGAAAAGTAGGTATAATATTTATATTTTAAAAATACCCTATGGTTTTAACATGTTATGGGAAATGTTGTAGGGGTATGAGGGGGGGGGGCTTCAGATAGTCATATTTGCCTTCCTCAACAATAAAAACAAGTGGGGGCCAAGCACCCCCTCTCCGCAGCGCACCTATCTCAGGGGTCCTTGAATACTTGATAACAACCAGTACGCAAAGCAAACTATTGACATTAAGTAATTTCGCATCTTCTATTGTCTATTAACGACATCTTTATGTATAATTGATTCACATTTAAATGTTACTAAACTGTGTTTGTCCATTGTCAAGTAGTTAAGAGGTCAGTTAAAATATATTTTTCTATTTGTCATTGCTCATGACTATCTCTTTTTTATTATTCAGAGAGTTATTCAAGGAACTTCCCTATCATTAAGACGGGAGTATTTTTGCAGTTTCTATAGCAAAACATTTATCTGCCCAAAATAAATTAAATAACTCTCTCAAAAGAAACAGAATTTAATTTTTTTCATATGGTGACCTCAACAGTTCATGAATATCTGTCAAAGGTATCCTGTAATTTATTGACAACTTTTTCTCTTCATTTTAAAAAGTGTTTCACCTAATGTCGCTATGCTTATGGCAGATATTCAATAACTGTTGATATCACCGTGTGAAGAAAATTAAACTCAAGGTTTCTACTGGAGGATTGTTTGATTATTTTGGCTTTAAAATGTTTCGCTAGCAATACTGCAAAATCACTTACCTTTTCTTGTATCCCCTACACTCCCAACTTAATATGCTTAGTTTTATGTTCTACATAATTATACTTTATTAAGTTTTATTTAAATGGTGACGATATTTATGATTTTTAATTATGGATTAAGTACGGAGTTTTTAGTTTGAAAAACCCGCCTCAGTGGCGTAGTTGGCTAACGCGCTAGTCGTGTTGAGTTCAACCGCTGAGGACGGGGAGATAGAGGTTCGAATCTCGGTCGGGTGAACTGGAGGTGGTTTTTCCTAAATTGTTTTCCACTCCCCCATTTACGCAAATGCGGGTTCACCTCCTCTAATTCAACGTTCCCAATTCCTAATCCATTAGCGTAATTAGTACTTAAAGCGTATAACCCGAACGGGTAGTAAGACGCGGTGCTAAATAATAATAATAAATTTAGTTTAAAAAAAACATAGACACAGTGTCTTGCCTAACCCGCAAAGAAACGGCGTGATTAAATATGTGTTAATTTACTATTTTAAATCGTAATTAAATTATTATTGTATTTTTGTATTAAATTATTATTATTATTATTATCATTATTACTATAATAATTTTAAAAAAATTGCCCTAGTGATTATGGTTAATATTTACGTTTCGTGTGGCCACGGAAAAAAAAAATTAGTCTTACAATTTAGCTGACGTGGTTTGATGAATTTGATTCAAGCTTGGCATTTAAATTATATATGGTTTATAAATTATACCCAAGTTTGTTTTTTCTTAAAGTTTTACTTAGCTCTCAAATAATTTAGCATAGTTTACAGTAGGCTTACATGTGAAATTTAGACATTTTTTGATAATGGTTCAAAATATTGTGTTTAATATTGGTAGGTATATGGGAAGTTAATATTTCGTAATACATAAAAATTTGCATTATTTTTCTCAAAAGAAAATTAATTGAATGTAGTGTTTTAAATTAATATAAAAATGGTGCTCGACATTTTGTTGACAGAATAGGATTAGATAAACAATAATGATTTTAGGAGAAAATCGAATTAAGGGTATAGTTTACTGACAAACTATAATTATTATTGTTGATTGATTTTAGTGCTTTAGTTTAGGAAACTAAACAAGGAACTTACTTTAAGCAAGAATAATATATACTTTATGTATATTTAACTTTATAATAGCACTATCAGAAATACATTATATCAGTTACAATACATGTTCAACAAACAATAATGATAGAACTTAATGTCGGATGGATCGTTCCATATAGATAGACTTTATCCTGGCTTGCTTCGTGCCACTCGATCTAGCCGTAAAATGGGGAAACATGTGATAGTTTAGGAATATGCCCAACAGAGCGCAGTATAAGGTAGCGAGAAAACAAAATTAACCAAGCAATATCTCTATAGTCCATGGAAATCTCGCGGTGTCGAACGATTTTGAGAATGGCACTAATATTTCCAATAAATCTTTTTTGATATTTTGAGGTTACAGTTCCCTTGTCGGCTTGTCTATTTCTCTCTCCACTTACTGAGATTCTACTTCCATGAGTTCAACCTTCTCTTTTACAAAACAGCTTCAGTCCAACTTTTATTAAAAAAAAAAGAGCATTTGAGAAAACATGCCTACATATGTTTTTTTGCCACCAACATGACTACATTTTATTATTCTCGTTTGATCGTCATTTTCTGCTGCCATGTATTGTTCTTTCTTCCCTCGATCCCATGAGATAGCTTGTTAATAGTAATAACTGTATTTTTGTGAACTATTAATGAGTTTCAATCGCACGGCTCTTTTGTTTGTGAGTCTTACTTGATAATTGCACGTGTTTTATTACTAGTATTGAAATAACCTTACCGCGAGCCTTCGTGTTTTGTGTGGGGAATTCCCCCGAATGTTAATATTTTGTTTATGAATGTGCGACTTGGAGTTGCTGAACCGTGTTTAGTAGTTTTACGGCTGTATCAGAGTAGTCCAAGGCTCCCTAGTCGGACCCTTGAGTTTTAGACTTGATGCAGTCTTGATGATTTTACGATTCTCGCGCTGTTCTTAGCGAAGACTGCATCAAACTATTCGAACGGCAACGACCGTATTTAAAATGGCGGAAAACGGAAGTCAGTGAGTGCTCTAGCAGACAAAACGATCATACTAAAACAATTGCCAGTCAAACACCGCGAGAACAGCGCATAGCTGGTGACCTTCGTATCCATGGTGGCCAAGACCTTGAAAAGACTGCATAGGTATCGTTCGCGACTATTCGGACAGATCAAACACTTGGTCACGTGATTGCCAATGCAGCTATCAAGGGCACGAGCCAAGGCGACGCCGCATAAGTATACCATTCAGATATAGCCTACTTCTCGCAGTGCACTGCAGCTGCCTTATATATACTTTCCATTGTTAGTGTAGTGTGGTGTGGTGTGTTGCGGCTCGGCGTAAAAACAAATGTCAACAATAAAGTTTTAAAATGCATATTTATGACAAACATACCTACAACAACTATATAGAATAACAACCGAAAGATGCGGAGAAAAGATGTCCTTTGTTGGTCCTTACAATCCATGCTATTTACGCAGGATGTGGGCAATAATCACTATTGTTGATCACTGGAATGTATGCATCCAGACGATTGGGGTATTGTTGGCGCATAATACTAACTAGTGTTATTTTATTAGAATTGCTACAATATATCAAAAGCGACAGTTTAATATTACATAACACGACATATGACGAATATGTGAAAGTAGATTTAGTAGTTTTTCTAGGTGTCCGACATGGCATTCCTACTTATATTGTTTTGTTGATGGTACAATAATTAAATCGAATGAAGCGTGATGTACCGTACTCTCGCGACTGATATACACACTGCAGGCGAGTTCCATTATCAGTCTCGCTGGCTCGCTTGGTATGTAAAAGCGATTAATATTTAGGTTCGTTTTAGTAGTCTACGAGCTTCATTTAGAATATTTTTTAAATTTAATTATAAACTAGTTTTAAATTGTTTGTATAAGATCTCGTCCAAGTTTTTAAATAAAATATCTCTTAGGGAAATTTATTCTTTATATTTTCTTGTAGGGTGTTCAAGCCAGCTTTAAATTTTTTTTAGCATTAATGTTTTGGTTCTTTCTCCATTATCAAAAACCTTTCTTATAAAATACAAATTGTTAATGACCTTGTCTAATTGTTTCGTATCTATATGCATTATATAACAATAGTCCATATTTATTGACGTTTTAATAATTTATTATTAAGAGTTCATCTAGATTCAATAAACACTTCGAGTTTTTTTAATAACAAAAATGTTAAGAAAGATCACCAAAAGTATTTATTTTAAGACAAACGTTTGCTAATCAAGCAGGTATAAATGGTTTCTCGACAAGAAAAAAATAATCCCAGTCCTGTCCTTGTAGTAGAATATTAATATTTATAATTCAATAGTATGAGGATAATATAGTAGCATTTATTTAAAAATAACATCTTTCAAACAATACTTTAAACTGGTCATCGAAGAGGGACATAGGTTATGAGAAATGCAAGTTTCATTGTTAGGGTTAGTGAACATTATGTTTTTATAAAACCTGTATTGTAATGTATTTAATAATACTGTATATTTAAACAATATTCAGTTGTATTGAAATGTCTAGTATCTCCTCTCGAAGATTGTATTCTTATAAATTAAAGGGGTGTAGGGGGGCGAGGGGTGGGGGTTCGCCAATATTACCAACACAAAACGTCCAATTTTATTTCAAAACACTCTTAAAAATATGATCCAATACTTTTTCTTTCGTTTTTCTTTTTTCAGTGGTACAATAATTATTATAATTGACCAAATTTTTAAAAAAACTCTTTGTATTTAAAAATTAGTTTAAATTTTACATAAATTAGCTCATGTTTTTTTTTTGTTTGTAAGATTTTTTATTGGTTACATTTCAGCATAGAACTTTTACATAAAAACACACTGATTTAACGAGGCAGCCTACTTAGCTCATGGGAAACAGCGTGAATATATTATTAAATTTATTTATCATCAATAACAAATATTACCATGATTCTGTGTCTGCATGGTCTAAGTCGTCACTATCGCAATAGACTGGCTGCCGGTGACGGTGAGATTAGGGTTCGATCTCAGTCGGTTGCACTGAGGGTGGTTTTACCTAAATGCTTTTTCCACTTCCTCTAAATTCAAGCTTTTTATCCTAATCCCCTAACACATTAGAGAAATTAGTTCATTGGCTAAGAACTCGAATGGATAATAAAACGGGGTTAGTAATAAAATTAAGTGTCCATATTATTTACAAAGAAAAATATGCCTTTGAATGATTAATTTAGTTAAATCATTTATTTGTTATACATTACCGTATATTTTCTATGAATGAGTCAAACACTTTCTAAGTAGCTTATTAATAATATAATTTGTTCTCAATATGGTTCATCCCAATGCAGGAATGTGATTTTGTTACACGCGGCTAAAAAGCCATCTAGTGGCCGTTCCTCTGACTATATAAAAATAAACTAATCTGTGTGATCTACGACATCATTGCTAAGAGTACAAGACTTTTAACTTAGAGAAAAGAAAATAGAAACAAAAATATGTATATTAAAATTAAAATATAAATTGAAAAAATCACTATACTGTATTTAAGAAAGTGATTGTTTTATTTTGTTTAAATTGGTAAGAGGGTATGTATATTAATTTTCTGGAGTTAAGAATACATATAATTGATTATAAGCTCCAGTGAGTAGGGTGAAGCAACCTACCAAACGGGTACCAAGACATAATAGGGGGGGGGGGTGATTTCCCTTTTTCCCGTCGCTACAAAATATTTGTAAACGTTTGGCCAATTAAATGCAAGGATCTTAGCATTACGATTATATCCAAGCGGCGACTCTTGTGCTAAGCTAAATGCAGTTTTCTTTATGGAGGAATCTATTTCAAAACACTGCATTAAAATGATGACTTTAGGTTTCTTAAGTTCATATAGCATTATGGTCATGTACATCATTTTAAAGAGTAAAGTGGAGGAGGCAATAAATGAAACATAAAATATAAAGTACGTTGGAAGAAAACCGATTTGGATTCAGAAAAGGTAAATGAACCAGAGATGCCATCGGGAATCTGAGAATCTGAGAATAATTTCATAGGGAGTGCTGGAAGTCAAGAAAGAAGTCTACATTGGTTTCATTGACTGGAAAAAGCGTTCGATAGAGTAAAATGGAAGAAACTGAAGGAAATACTCAAGAAGATTATGCTCAACTGGAGGGACAGAAGGCTGATTGAAAACCCGTACCTGGGACAGCGAGTGAATGTGAGGTTGAATGAAGGAGAGATCAACAGCGTAGAGATAGGAAGAAGAGTGAGACAGGGTCGCTGTTTGTTACCCAGTCTGTTCAACTTGTATGGAGAGTGGCTGTTCAGGGAAACCCTAGAGGGGCGTGGCAATTCCAGGATAATAGGACACGTCTTCCACACAATAAAATACGCAGATGATCTAGCATTGCTGGCCAAAAATAAAAAATAGTTGCAGAAAATGATGGACCAGCTGGTGGAGATAGGGTGAAGATATGGCATGGAGATCAACATTGACAAGCCAAAAGTGATGGTGATTTAAAAAAATGAAAAGCCGTTAAAAAAAATTGAAACCAGGATTTGAAAAATATAGAGTAGTTCAAGTACATGGGAAGTCTGATGATAAAGGATCCCTACTGCATCAGGGAAATAACGTCGAGGATCGCCATGGCCAGGCAAACTTTCAACAAGAAGAGGTATCTGCTGACCAGCAATTAAAGTTTGCCACTGAGGAAGAAACTGATGAATTGCTACATTTGGAGCATTGCGCTGAATGGAGCAGAAACTTGGACTCTTAGGAAGATGGAAGAGAACTACTTGGATTGCTTTGAAATGTGCTGCTGAGAGACTTGAGAATACCAGGTGGACAGACAGGATGACAAATGAATAGATCCTAAGAATAATGGGTGAGAATAGAACCATGTTGAGTGTGATTCTTCAGGGCAAAGCAAACTAGATCCCACATAGCCTTAGGAGGAACTGTCCTCTGCACGACGTCATAGTATGAAAGGTTGATAGAAATAAGAACTTAGGAAGAAAAATGATTCAAATATTGGATGACTTGAAAGAAAGAAGAAAATTCGGGGAGCCGAAAGAGGAGGCAGAGGGCAGAGCAGGGCACATTGGCGATCTAAGTTCACCGACAAAAGGACAAATACAAAACACCTAATAATACTGATAATAATACTAATAGTCCTTACTGACTTCCGTGTTACTATCTAATCTAGGTGTAAAAAATGAACTATGCATCACTACCTGGCATTGGCATTGCATTGATTTTTGGTCTATCATTTTTTGTAAAAACATTAAAATTGCTATGATTCTTTTCATAGTGTTATTTCTTAGGCCATTTTGGATTTACTTATTTGTTTGAAGAAATAAACTTGAATCAATTAATTGTCTCGAATTATTGTATTCAACCGATCATCTGCTAGAGATAGAAAACAAGTGGCACATATATGAGTGCAGTAGCGCAGCTACTTGGTAAAATCCATAGCTAAAAACATCGTCTGCAACATATGACCCACTGAGACCGTGAAAGTGTTCTAATAAGTTGTCCATAGATTATATTTATTAAATTTCTGGTAATAGTTCAGTGCACCTGGAAATTATGTGTCATATAATTCGCATATTATATATAAAAATTGTGTTTGTGCATAATATTAAATTGTAATTATCTACTTAATGAATCACTGTAAAGTACATTTAAAAAATATAAAAACACATGTTTTTAAAGATAAATACTTCTACAAAGTCAAGGATGTAAAATATTTAAATTTGAAAAAATTAATTTTAATCAAGATAAATTTAAATTTTTCAAATTATCAACGTATATTTCTGAGGGAGGGCTATTTATTTAATTTCATTTATGTGTGCTGGACCATAGTAGGCCTTCTATGTGCGATGGGGTGGCCCTTTTTATGTAATAAGATCTATTAAACTAATATAAACTAAGAAACATCTTCCTAGCAACGCGTGAGATTCCTTCAAGACCCTCGCCCGCTAAACCCCCTCCGTCCACGACTAAGTATCAACGCCCTGTTCCGTCAATCAGAACCTAGACCTTACTCCGGACGCATCTAATGGAATATGCCACTGCTCCAACTGTAAGGAATATATCTCCCTCAACACGCCTCCTCCTTTGGTTCTCAAAGTACATACTAGTAGAAAAATAAGATAAAACGTAGAAGAAGGTCTGGACACCATTTCCCGATTTTATACTTGAAGGTAGGAACTACAGTTTAACAGCAAGCCATCGCTCATACAGCTTTCCATCTAGAACAGGACAAACACACTATGAGCCGGCCGCGAGAGACAATTTGGTCCGGGGCAGTCAGAGTTTCGACCCCCACGTGGAAGGTAGGAGACAAGGTCGTAGGTAGAAATAGGTGGTTTAGGGGTTTCCGGACCCCCTTGTAATTTTATGTAACCCCTTTTAGGAGAAGGCCTCACATATACGTACAAACATTTTACTGTCGAAAGGTATAGCTGTGTTTTTTTTAGCGCCGCATGCTACTAGCTGTCCAGAATATACGCATTTGTACTAATTACGCTAATGGGTTAGGGATGAATAAGGTTGCGTTTAGATTAAGTGTACCCACATTTGCATTAAGTAAGAGTAGAAAACAACTTAGAAAAAAACTATCCTCATACACCCGAACGAGATTTGAACCCCTATATCCCTATCATCGGCAGTCTAGTTTATTACGAGAGTGCGGTCATAGACCATGTGACCACTGAAGACGGTAAAGGTAGTAAAATATTCTAATGGACCTCCCTAACCCCTAGAAAAAAAAAGTTTTCTACGCCCTCGCTGGTGGTTTATATATCTATTGAAAACTTATCACCATATCTCTAACAAAATTCTGATTCATTTTATTAAAATTCTTCCACCATTTCCTGTGTCCCTCGATCAGTAAGCTGTTAGAAAGACTAAAAAAGGCTGTCTGGGAGTATATTCAACCTATCAACCACCTCCACTGTTAAGCCCCGCGGACTAAACGTCAAAAACATCTAGGCTCGTTTTCAGGTGACGAAGATGTCGTTGAGTTTGAATTCAGGCCGGCCTTAGACGTTTTTCCTACTCTTCCTTAACGCAAAAGCGAGTACATTTCCTCTAAATCATACCTAACTCCTAACCACTTCTTTTTACAAATTTTAATTGTCAAAATGTCTCAATAGAGTTTGACCTCTGGTACGAAAAAAAAAAGTTGGACTTTAGAACTACTTATTTCCACCGAACTTCGTACACAGATAAATCGTAATCATTGCTTGTTGATGCGAGCCTTCCTTTGAGGGCAACAGTTCAATCAAATATATAAATATATAAGCTGTTCCTAAAGTCCCAATCTATTTGGGCAAATAAGATGAGTTCGAAAACGTTTTTTAAGGGGGTTGCTCAAGTACAGTATAGCTTCTTTGGTGCTGACTGACAGCTCACAGCTGACAACTCACTGCTTTGAAAAGTTACCAGACCAAATTATGTATCCTTACACCGAATCATATGATCTTCAAAAACATGTGTTTAGCAGCTGTCACTTCTGACAGTCAAAATTTAAATATATACCTAAATGTTGACTGTCAGAAGTCAGCTGTGAGATGTCAGTCAGCACCAAAGAAGCCACGGAGCTACTGTAGCTGAGCTATTCAGATATTGTTCTCATGTCACGAATTGATCAAACTTTTAACGGTACACGTGTTTGGTGTTTACTGAAATCAACACAAAACTATTTTCTATAACCCTATACATAGATTTATAAACATAGTTTAAAAGATAGAATTTTCTCCACTTTGAAAAGTACAAAAAAAAACATTAGGTTGATCATTAAGACCTAAAAGTCCAATACTTGAGCTTAGTCGGTAACCTGTTTGTCTATTGAACTAAAGGTGCCGGGTTCGATATCTGGCATGACCGAAATATGTATAGTTGTTTAACTGTTGGTTTCCCCCTTTCTCAATGATAAATTAAGGGCTGGAGTGCTGGGTGTTGTGTCTGTTCTAGATTTAAGCTAGTTTGTATGTGGTGTGCTGATATTATCAGTCGGTTCAGAAAGGACACGTTAAATACCTTGAATAAATAAATGACCCTGTCGCAACTACTATCACAGTGGGCGATTTGTCAAGATGGTCGTGGTAAAGAAAAGATAAGACTTGTAAGACATAATATAAGAATGCGTTTTGATGTTAATGATTGAAAACTGCTAATAATCAATAGATAGTCTACATTAAATGTGATGGTTGGTATGTAAACTAAACAGTTTTTTTTATTCATACATTTTCTGTTCAAAAATGGCATAAGTTGAGTTTTATAAAATTGGCCAAAAGATAATATTTTGTCATTGCAGCAATTTGTTGAAAGCTTTATTTTTTGAGTTCTTAATTTGTGCTCGATTTGTAGAGGTCTTAAGGCATTAGTCCTTTTCATCCTCCATTGAATCCGAACGTGCATAATTATAATCATGTAATTTCGAAAAAAAAAAATATCTTGTTTCATCAAATAGATAGTGACTTTAGGGACATTCTATATTATAAGCGATCAGTTTTGATATCTTTAGCTCGACTAACAAGCTAGGCGCCTCTACTTACTTCGTATCCGGAAGGTCTTTAGTTCGTAGTCTTTTCTGTGCTAGGGTCCAGGGTTCAATCCTCGGTCCCGGCACAGATTTATCTGATTGCCAAACCCTTCCTTCACCTCTAACAAGAATTGTATTAATCACAACTTGTGAATGTGTGAAATGACAGGCCTCCACCGTGGTTCGGATCCCACGTTAAACTGTAGGTCCTCCATTTCATCTCACAATCACCCTACCACTACACATTAGCTTAAGTGCGTATAACCCGAACGGGTAGTAAGACGCGGTGCTAATAATAACTAGTCCGTAGAGAGCAACACCACAGTAAAAAAAAATCATTCTTACCGTGTCTTAGTACCCATTCAGGCTATGTGCTTATTTACTAATTATGTTAATGAGCCAGGGATGAAAAAGGTTGAATCTAAGGGAAGTGTATTCTTATTTACTTGTATGGAGATTGGAAAACCTTTTAGGACAACTATCCTCAGTACACCCGACTAGAATCAAACCACTGGGTTTGGGGGCTAGGGTCATCAGGATTATAGTATATTGTGAGAGTGGTACGTTAGACCATGTTGCCACCGAAGCGGGTACTAACAGATTGATCTGTCCATAAAGTCCCAGTCTGTAAGTTCCGTAGTCCGTCAGGTCTGTAAGGTCCGTAGTTCGTAAGAAGATTTTGACTTCACAGTAACAGATTGATCTGTCCATACAGTCCCGGTTCGTAAGCTCCGTAAGTCCACAGCCCTTCGTAAAAAGAGATTGACTTGAACTTTTTTAAGCCCGTAGTAGCGGATGGCCTCAGTGAAACTAAAAACAAACTACCCCATTAACCAAATTATTTTAACCACCAGATTAACTCTGGAAACAGAACTAGAGTAAGTAGGGGGGATGGAGGTGGAAGCTGAGCTGGCAACAATGGTCTTGTTCAGTCTCTCGGGTTAGTCTTGTATTGTGGTGAAGGGGAGGGGATGATCTAAGAAACATCGCGACTCTAGATTGTGTGGTCCGCGTGCCCCAAGCTTTGTGACTCGGGTGGGTGATAGCGAGTGCGCGCGCAGTCTCGCATCCACTTCCGGCGATAAAATGAACCACCCACCCCTCTGGGTAATCTGGCTACCGCACCGGAAGCAGGGTGATAACTAAGATTCCTCCCACACCAGTTCAGACAATCAACAGTGGGGATATTCGCTTCTGTCACATTTTGATGTCAGCCACTAGGGCGATGTCTCCGTACTTAATTCAACAGAGAAACTTGTATCGGAACAACCACAGGCAATTGTCACGAAATAGCCACATAATTAGCTAATACCAAGAAATTACGTCGCGGTAATTGTTTTCATAATTGTTTTGATAATATACCCCAATTTCTTACGAATGGCTATATTACATCTATACAAATTTCTAGATCAACTTTCACATATTCATACGCCAAATCATTTGATATGTAGCTGTCGCTTTGGATAATAATTATCAATACCCATATAATAACACTTATAATATAGTAAAATGTTATCAATGCTGACCACAAATAAAATTTATTTATATTTTATAAATGTTTCTTCATACCACAATCCTACTATAGGTGTCCAATTGAATTGGGCCACCGTAGTTTACATTATATGTTTACTGCCACGTCTTACTACCTGTTCAGGTTATACGCTTATGTTACGCTAAAGGGCTTAGGGATGAGAGAGATTATATATAGAGGAGGTGTATCCGCATTTGTGCGGAGGGAGAGTGGAAAACAATTTAGGAAAAAATCTTCAGTACACCCGACTGAGAGTCGATCTTGATCTCCTCATCATCGCCAGTGTAGTATACTGTTAGAATAGTGCCTTAGACCATGTGGCCACCGAAGTGGTTGTAGCTTGCAATGTTTCAATTCCTATTTCTCAACTCTATGATCTAGGCCTACAATCTCTTTCTTTCAAAACATTATTTTGTAACATGGCCCCCAAACTTTCATGAGCTAAAAATGATCTAGAAAAAAGAATCATTTATGAAATGACCTAAACATGTTAAAATATTATTTTAAATTTATAAAAAAAATACCTTAACATTTTACAAAAACTCTTAATAAAATACACGCTAGTATATCAAACATTCACTTTACTAACGGAAACTAACAATGTAAAGCCTTTAAAAACTAAACTCATTGTCTTATGCTTGATAATTATTAATATTATTTACAAATATCTGTTTCAGAAGTAAAAGCTATTTCTTTTGTCAACGCAACCATCTCCAGCTTAGTTGCAGTCTCTAGGTGACCTGGCGTTCTAGGGGGTAAGGTGTGGGACTTCTGTGCTGGGGGTCCGGGGTTCAATCCCCGGTCCCGGCTCAGATTTATCTGATTATCAAACCCTTCCTTCACCTCTGACAATACGAGTATTAATCACAACTTGTGAATGTGTGGAATGCCAGGCCTCCACCGTGGTTCGGATTCCACGTTAAACTGTAGATCCTCTATTTCATCTCACAATCACCCTACCATTACACATTAGCGTAAGTGCGTATAACCTTAACGGGTAGTAAGACGCGGTGCTAATAATAATAATAATAATAATAATAATAATAATAATAATAATAATAATAATTGAAGTCTCACCAGGGATGTATATTTTACAAGCAAATAGGTTACAAAGTGCATGGTCTACACTATCTTCTCATGATTACCCTAACGTTAAACCATAGCTATCGTCACGCTACATCCATCTCTTATCTATGCCATATAAATTGAATATGGTAGGTAAGCGTTAGGTAGGTCAAGGATAAAGATAATATGGTCTATCTTTACGGCTCTTAAAAATTTATGTATGAGTATTTATGCTTCTGTAAAATATCAAATGTTTTTAATAACATACTTATTCAACATAAATACCCTAAAACTTATTCAAAAAATGTCTCAAAACTATTCATGAGTGCCTAAAAATTACCCCAAAAAAGGACGCAAAACCCAGACCTGAAGTCCAAAATGGGGGGAAAAAACTACAACCAGGGGATGATGTCTAGAATGTACACATAAGCATTGTCTGAGATGTACAAAAAGAAAAAAGAATACACGTAATCAAAATATGGACCCTATTTATTATGCACTCAACTTAATCTATTAACTACAATGTAGTTATCTAAAGCGGTGATATATCACTACAGTAGCCCCATGGCTTCTTTGGTGCTGACTGACAGCTGATGGCTTTGAAAAGTTACCAGACCAAATTTTGTATCCCTACGCCGAACCATATGATCTGCAAAAACATGTGCTTATCAGCTGTCACTTCTGTCAGTCAAAATGTAGATATATTTACCTAAATGTTGACTTTCAGAAGTCACTGTGAGCTGTCAGTCAGCAACAAAGAAGTCATGGGGCTACTGTAGCTACGTTTAGTCGATCTTATTTTATCTATTATGTGTGGGAGCGCCAAGACATAATATAATTAGAGAATGCAAATCAAGGTCATCCCTACCAGATCTTCATGCTTACCATGATCTCGTAACAATTTTGAAAACCCGCTTCAGTGGCCGCATGTTCTAAGGTGCTAATCTTGCAGTAGGCTGGACTGCCGATTACTTGGTTCGAATCTCAGTTACGTGTGCTAAGATTGGTTTTTTCCCCAAAATTGTTTTCCACTTTCCCTCTACGCAATTGCAGGAACATTTTCTCTAATTATAACCTTTCTTACATATATAACTATTAGTGTAGTTAATAAATAAACGTATAACCCGAACGGGTAGTAAAACGCGGTGCTAAAAAAACAACTAAAGGTAAACTTTTCAACAGAGAACTTTTATCCCATATAATATTTCCAACGCCTCGGTTTTAATCAATAAAACTGGTCCTCAGGGATTTCAATACTCTTCATTAAATTGTTTATTCTGTCGAAAATATCGCACAATAGATGTTCTTATTTAATAAATAAATAAAAATGGAACACTTATTACACCATAATGCTAATCCAGATAAATATTAACTTATATAAATCGGAAATATTCTTGTACAGTATGTAGCAAGTTTGAGTTAAAACTGTGTACTATATTACAGGTTGTTCCAAATAAAACCGGCCCCAAACGTACAGTATTTCCAAACCTGTGTTCGAAATGTGCTCCAAGAGCCGCAATGCATAGTTTCAATAAATAAACGTTTAATCGGTGAGTGGAACTATGGTGAGGCACATTTTGTAAATAAACTTTGAAATACTGTGAGTTTGTGCTGATTTTATTTGGAACAGCCTGTAGTACGCTTTGCGGGACTATCATAAGTTTGTATTTGTTACATAACACTACAAAAAAGGCATAACACTTCACAATAGACACACCAAGAGTACAAAATACCAATATTAAGATTAAATTGTTTGTAGATTTTCTCGGCTTTACTGTCGGCACAATACGTGTATTTGGAAAGGGCGGCAAGTTTTAGAGGGGCGGCAAAAATGTATGAAATTGAAAAATATGTTTTGTTTTTTTTAAAACACGTTTTCATATATTCCTTCCTTGTCAGACAGTCCTTCTCCAAATACTGTACCCTAAAATAACATCATTTTCTAATACCTGGTAAGCATTTAATCCTACACCGACAAGTTAGAATTTTAATATTTTGATTTTAAGAGAAAAACATCTTTTCCCTCTACAATTTGTTGACCTGATGAAGTTTTTTTAGTATATATTCGCCATATCAGTACGAATCTTAAAACAAATTAATAATTTTTTTTATAAAAACAACTTTTTTATCTTCAGAAAAAAAACCACCATTTTGTATATTTGGAACTTTTATTAAAATTTCTGGTAGGGGGAAGAGAGTTTGGGACGCTTGTTTAAGTTTTCTAGTATTAAATCGTAATCATTAATGTAGTAACCTAGAATAATTTTGCGACTAACAGGAACTGGATTGCCTCTAAATCAGAACTCAAGTAAATATCAATCCACATAATGTTTAACACGTTAAGGTTAGTACTAATACGTTTTTTAAGCACCGCTTTTTACTACCCGTTCGGGTTATAATCTAATATACTAATTACGCCAATGGTTTTATGGATTAAGAAGGTTAATTTAGAGAAAGTGTACCAGCAATTTGCGTGGAGGGGAGTGGAAAATCATTTGTAAAAACCACCCTTAGTGGGCCTACAACCAACTTAGATTCTTAACTCGATCTCCAGCGTCCTTTTTTTTTCTTCATCTTTTCTAATAACATCTTGAACGTATTCTAGTGAATTAACACGAAACAAACTCTATCACACATCGATAAGACTATTTAACCAAACTATTCCATCCTAACAAATCCTAACTTTTCATGCACTAACAAATAAAATGTTCGGTCAAGTTGGGATGGGTACTATATTTATATGGGTGACCTGGTGGTCTAGGGGTAAGGTGTCAGACTTCTATGCTGGCGGCCGGGTTTCAATCCTCGGTCCCGGCAAAGATTTATCTGTAAACTGTAGGTCCTTCATTTCATCTCACATTCACCCTACCATTTACACATTAGCGTAAGTGCGTATAACCCGAACGGGTAGTAAGATGCGGTGCTAATAATAATAATAATAATATATTTATAACAAACTACTTTGTGTTTTTAGGAATATTTCTAATTAGTAGGAATGGAATAGAACCAGGAGTCTAATTGAACCAAGAACCAAGATGTCCTAAAGGCGAAGAAGGTATTTTAATGTACATTTAAATATGTTAAGCATGACGTCTTAATCCCGTTAGTTTTATAGGCTTTTAGTTAATTACTGGGAGGATTTTTTTTCTATCTAAATATTGGTATGTCCGTATTATTGTTACGTCGACTCTTGAAAATCATGAACTTTTGTAATGAATGGTAAGAAACAAAGCAAACATATTTCTTGCGTAGCCTACAATAACCTTATTAGATACTCGCACACACAGAAACAGAAATGTTTTATGATTGCATTTTTTATACTATTCCATTGAGAGAGAGTATTAAAAAAAACTTGTGTTGCACCAGTGGCGCTACGGTGTCGGGTTTAAGAATCATAACATGCGGCACAACGCGGCGAGACAAGTCTCGATCTCTCAGTCGGTGCCGGGAAGCGGACTAGTTCTTTTGTGTTCGGTGTGTTTAGGACGATTCGCTCGGGTGTCAAAACACGTGGCGCGTGAGACGATGGCGGGTCGTAGTGCTGTGCGTGTGCTAATGGTGTTCTTAGTGACGTCACTGTGCGGTGGTAGGGGACAGGAGCTGGGGGTGTCTGTGCCGGAAGTGGGTACGAGGACTAGGTGTTACGACGACGAAGGGAAACCGCAGGTAAATATGATATATCATTTGAGTTTGACTCCTCGGAATATGTAGCGCTGCTGCCAAGTCTACGAGACAACGCTTATTTTAGTTCATAATTTGCCGCAAAGTTCCTCGCGGGATGCGACGTCACTTTCACAATAGACTTGACTGCCGATGACGGGTTGATCTGAGTTCGATCCCAGTCGGGTGTACCTTCATACAAATGGGGGTGCACCTCCTATAAATTCAAGTTTCCTAATCCCTAACATATTAGTGTCGTTAGAACATAGGTGTATAATTCGACCGAGTAGTAAGACGCAGAGCTAAAAAACAAGTGAGAGAGGAATGCACGTATGTTTCGCCACCTCCTCGATAATTTGGTCGAATAGGCATACACTGCTGAGCTAACTTTTGTTGTTATTATTATTATTATCATCACCGCGTCTTACTTACCCGTTCGGGTTATACGCACTTACGCTAATGTGCAATGGTAGGGTGAATGTGAGATGAAATGAAGGACCTACAGTTTAACGTGGACTCCGAACCACGGTAGAGGCCTGGCATTCCTCACATTCACAAGATGTCTTGTCATAGGTGAAGGAAGGGTTTGGCAATCAAATAGATCTTTGCCGGGAGCGAAGATTGAACCCCGGACGCCAGCATAGAGGTCCTACACCTTACCCCTAGACCACCAGGTCACCCCTAACTTTTGTTATATAATTTTTACGTTTTCATATTATTCGTGTTGGTTCTCTCCCCCTGCGCCCGCCCTCCCCCTCCACCTAAGAGTTAATAACGCCTATGGTTTATAGGTTTCACTCAAAATTACTTTTTTTTTAAATAAATTCGGCATAATTTTTTTAGCACCGCGTATTACTCCCCGTTCGGTTATACGTTTATATATTAATTACACCAATGGTTTTAGGATGAGTAAGGTTATATATAGGTGTACCCGCATTTGAGTGGAGGGAGAGTTGGAAAATCTTTTTGAAAAAACCACCCTCAGTACACTCAAGTGAGATTCGAACCTTTTATATCCCCAACATCGGCACTCTAGTATACTGCTAGAGTAGCGCCCAAGACCATACGGCCACTGAAGTCAAGTATAATTATTAAACTTGTTTTTATAGGCCTAGCCTATAAACACATTAAAATATGTAGGTAGTTTTCTTATTTGCTCTCTGTTATAGTTTCATAAGTTATCAATTATATGTTTTAGTTTTAGTATTTCAATTAACTTTAAAAAATAAAGAAGTTTACAGACGCTAAAATGTTTTATTTGACTGGTTGTGACATTCAACGTAGGCTAAAACTTTTTATTTTAACCGCGTCTTGCTACCTGTTCGGGTTATATGCCTATGTACTAATTACACTAATGTTTTCAGGATCGTGAAGGTTTAATTTATATGAAATGCACCCGCATTTACATGGAGGGAGAGTGGAAGACCGTCTAGGAAAAGCCACCTTCAGTACACCCGACGGGGATCGAACCCTGATCTCCCCGTCTTCGGCAGTCTAGTCCAACATGAGAGTAGCGCGTTAGACCACGAGGCCACCGAAGCGGGTCGTAAAACTATTAAAATGACTTTGGCTCTTGGGGTGAAATTAACACTTAATACACTCTATATATACATTATTTTACTAAAATGTTCTGTCCATATTAATATCTATACATTTTCTCGTGTTTTCAAGTAACACAATGTTTTGGTATGATCTGATGGGTCCAGTAACAAATTCAACCAATGTGTAGAACACGAATTATTACAATCGTGAGAACTGGGTTTCTGGAGGTTAGCTTAGCTACCTTACTATGGTACAATTGCCCAATTCGACATAATAAACTGAATCTTGGTTATTTAAAATCGGTCATTTGTATGTTGTCCTTAGCTCAGTCGTTAGTGGTAGCGTGTCTGCATACTGGGCTAAGTGTTCCTGGTTCGATTCCCGGCATGGCTGAAAATTTGTCATTGATTAAAATATGGTTTTACCCTTTCGCATTGATAAATTAACGACCGGGAACTGGATGTTGTGCCCGTCCTAGTCTTAAGATTGATTATAATGCCGGGATCACGATCAACTTAACTTAACGTTCACTTAAAGTTAACTTAACCTAGGTGTGATCACGATTCACTTAACTTAACGTAACAACGCGAAACAAATATCTCCATTTTAGAGTATGTGTTTTGATCTGTGATTTGTACTAGTTGTATTAGTGTATATGATCTGTGAATGCTTACAGTTTTCAACCGATATTATAGATATTTATTATTACTCTTTTGGGATAAATTTAGCTTTTCTATTCCAAATACAATACCGGTAAACAGAAAGAAAGAAATTGATCTCAAACTGAAACTGATTAGTCTTGAAGTAGTTAGGCTAATGTTTAATCTCTAGCCTGTGGTAAATCATTGAAATTAATTATATAAATGATTTAAATGTGTATTTAGATACTACATATTTGATGTTTATGTTAAATAGATTTATATAGTTAAAGCAATTATTTTAACTCTTTTCAATGTTTTTTATTAACTAATCATTTCATTTATAATAAAAGTTTTTCTAGTAATACATGGCTAAAATTAACTATCATTAACGAACAGATTTTAATGCTTTTACAATCATGATTATGTTAGTTGATTTATATTTTAGTAACGAGGATCTTTTTTGAAAGCAATACATTATAGCGTGTTATATAATTAAACCTCTATGTTTTTAACTTCTTTACAATATTTGAATTAAATCTGTTCTATAACGTTATATAATTATACAATACTAGTGCTTATTATAATCGAATGTCCGATCACTAGAACTAAAGCTAAAAAGTAGACCTTGGTCTCAAAACCGACAAATGAATTACTAAATAGCCCTGCTGACTTCACTCGCATAGTGATTGGCTGGCTAGCTCACGTGATACCATTCAAGTAACGTTCACTTAAAGTAAAAAAGACCTCTCAGGACATCTCCTACGTTAAGTTAACTGCAAGTTAACGTTAAGGTTAATTGCATCGTGATCGCTTCCATTTAAACACACGAGGAGATCCTTTACGTTACGTTAACGTTAAGTTGATCGTGACCCCGGCATCAGGCATATGAAGCTACGACAGACCTATCAAGCCGGTAGTGGAAAATATATGGTTTGAATAAAAAAACTTAACCACAAGCTAGAAACAGTAATGGATGTAAAATTATTTATTAACATTAACGAAGTATTGCTGCGTGCACACCATTAGTTGAAAAAAATCCCCATGTTAAGGTCACTCGACGGTAAAAAAAAAAAGTATTGCATATGTTTAACAAGCAGTTCACGATTTACAAGGGCTCAAACTTTATATTTTATGCTTTTTGCGTATCAGTAAAATAGGGCCTAATATTGTATGAGGCTGAAATTTAGTATTATTAGACATTCAGATAGTGAATACACAATGATATATATATATAGTTATTATTATTATGTAATAAAAATATAGGGGGGTCTATATTTTTATCAACGCGTCTTATTACCTGTTCAGGTTATACACTTTATTTGATAATCACTCTAATAGCATAAGGAAGAGAAAAGAATTGTTTTAGAGGTAATCCATCCGCATATGTGTAAAAGGAGAATGGGAAACCATTTGGGGGGGGNGGGGGGGAGTAACCCACCCCGGATCACCCAACCGGGATTCAAACCCCGATCTCTCCGTCTTGAGCAGGTCAGTTTAACACGAGAACGATGCCTTAGATCGTACGGCCACTGAATCGGGTATAAATGTTTCATTCTGTACACCTCATATGAATGTCTAGTTATAGGCCTAATAAATTTCAGCCCCTTACATTAACTTCATAAAACCAGCCTCGATGTCCGCGTAGTTTAAGGCGTCACTCTTGTTTAGACTAGACTACCAACGACAGGAAGATCAGGGCTCAAATCCCGCCCGGGTATAAAGCGGGTAGGTTTTCCAAAATGGTTTTCCACTCTCCCTCCATGGAAATGTAATTATAATTCCTCTAAATTCAACCTTCCTTATCCCTAATTCACTAGTATTAATTGTATTATGCGGGTTATTTGTACAGGTAGTAAGATGGGGTGCTAAAAAAACAGCCCAAAGTACACGTTAAATACCTCAAATAAAAAAACATTTTTACCAGCGTAAACGGTATCCATCGGGAGAGAGAATGGGAAAAATCACCCAGGACGTCCGGTTTGGGAATCGAAACTCGGCCTTCCGGATCAAACCCGAGCATGGTAGTTAGTTCACACCTAATTTTTCCTCCTATAAGCGTGAAAACAAATAAAAATTTAACCACGCTTGTTCGATCTCTGAAGTAGTCCAATGTCCCAGTCAACGAATAACAAACAGCTCAGGTCGAATGGGAGATTGACTGAGCTCGGAATCTCAACTAAGGGTTTTATTTATAGTTCGGATCGAATGGAGAATTGGGTGACTTCAGAATATCAGTGAAGGGTGGTATTTGTAATTTTGGTCGAATGGGGGAGGAGGGGGATTTGCTGACTTCAGAATTTCAATTAAAGGTCGCATTTATATTCCAGATCGAATGGGGGTTGACTTCAAAATCTTAAGCAAAGGTTGTATTAATTATAGTTCAGATCACCCGCCTCGGTGGCGTAGTTGGCTAACGTGCTTGTCGTGTTGAGCTCGACTGCTGAGGACGGGGAGATCGAGGTTCGAATCTCGGTCGGGTGAACTGGGGGTGGTTTTTCCTAAATGGTTTTCCACTCTCCCACGCAAATTCGGGTTCACTTCCTCTAATTTAACCTTCCCAATTCCTAATCCATTAGAGTCATTAATATTTAAATCGTATAACCCGAACGGGTAGTAAGACGCGGTGCTAAATATTATAATATTATTATTATAGTTCACATCGATTGGGGGATGGTCTGACTTTCAGTTAAGGGTCGTATTTAATAATTCAGGTCGAATGGGAGATTGGCTGACGTCAAAATCTAGACTATCACGTGCTTGAGACTACACAACATGAAAAATATTCCTAATTCAAACTAGTTTGGGACTCATTTTTCTATTAATTTATTAAGTGGTTCACACTTTTGAAAGAAACTTGTAAAAACTTAATACTCATTAACAGTCCTAAAGCCTGTAACAATAAAGTAATCAAAAATCTGTTAGTTACTAAAATATTTTAATATATTCATCCATCAGGTCATGTTATCTGTAGCTGTATTTTTGTATGTAGATATTATCAATACCAATAACACAAAATAAAAATTGCATACTATACCTTGAATCTAGTTTTCATGATAAATAATAATTTGTTATATATTTGGTATAGATATGGATACATTAAAATATGTCAACATAATATATTAATATCATGCATGTGCTTTGTGTTTTTTTTTTCAAACTTTCTCTTTAAATGTTCCTAATCGATAGGTAATTTAACGATGGTTAAAAGTATTATGTGATAAACAACAATAACATTATCTTTGCTTCGCATGTGAATAGTGATCTTTACAAAAAAAAATATTATTGCATCTTACTACCCATTCGAGCTATACGCTTATGTACCAATTACGCTAATGGTTTTTAGGGATAATGAAGGTTATATTTAGAGTAAGTGTACCCGCATTTGCGTGGTAGGAGGGTGAAAACCATTTTGGAAAAAAAACCTTCAGTACTACCAACCTATATTCAAACGTCGATATCCCAATAGACTAGTCTACCACTAGAGTACCACGTAAAGACTATGCGGCCATTGAAGCGGGTCACAAATATTAAATATTTATGTTCAGAATATGTTACGTTTCTTAAAGTTACTTTCTTACTACCAGAATCTTGCTTTAGGTTAAGACTGTTATTTTAATGTGATAATATTTAGTTTTGTTGAAGAACATGTTCTCGTTTTGTAACCATCTTTGCGCCATAGTTTGGCAGTCGCTATCACCATGTGTCACTGAACCGGCTTATCATTGGTTGGGTTATCTATTCTCTGTTATCAGCAGGGACCCGCTCGGCACTGCCTAAAATACACATCTCCGTTCATCAGAATCACTTGGCAGGCGGGGTACAGACTAGTTTGCTCAGAGATATATAGCGCTCTCTGGATACAATACAGTCTGAGACAATCATGGCTATAATGCTCTCTATTATTATCATTGTTGTTGGGTGCTTTGTCTTACGACAGGTCCATTTCTTTTTTCAGTGAACTTAGATCGCCAATGCACCCTGTCTTCTTGCCTCCTCCTTCGGCTCCCGGAATTTTCTCGCTTTCCTTTAAGTCACCCAATATTTGAATCCTCATCCTTCCTAAGCTCCTCTTTCCCTCAACCTTGCCTTCTATGATGTCGTGCAGAAGACAGTTCCTCCTAAGGATGTGTTTCATCCAGTTTCCTTTGTACTGAAGAATTGCATCCAAAATGGTTCTCTTATCACCGATTCGTTTTAGAACTTCTTGATTTTTCACCCCCGTCTGTTCGTCTGATCTTCTCAAATATTCTATATTGTGTTTTAAAATATATAGGTCGTGTGTGATTCATGCTCACCTGAAAACGGTTGACCCGCTTCAGTGGTCAAATGGTCATAGGTAATGGCTCTCAACGGTGTCAGTGGTTCCGTGAGAAAATTATGCGTAATGGCGGTAAAAACATGATTGTTTCTAGATTTGTATGCTAAAAATTCATAAACATTCATCTCATTAGCAGCATATCCAATTTAATACCATGATGAAAAGAAAATTAAGTTACTTTTTAACATTATTAAAATCTAGAATATATATATGCCTATTAAAAAGTGGATAAGTAAGAGTAGGCATATATCTTGAAGTTATATTATTTTCCCCCTGCACAATATTATGTAACATAAATGTAAGAAATAAATTAATTCATAACATAAGCTTACTACGTATAAGCTACTTTTTAGTTAAAGCTCAAACACTTGTAGTAAAGTTATAGAGGGAAAGGGAGGGGCTATACACGAACACATGGGGTTCTTCAGTAGGCTTCGTAGCTTTTTATAGGGTTCAAATATCTTGAGACCCACTAGCTTAAGGCGTTACTCTCGTGTTGGACAGAACTGCGGATAAGGGAGAGATCGGGGTTCGAATTCGTGTTGGGTATATTGAGGGTGATTTTTCTTAAATGGTTTTCCACTCTCCTTCCACGTAAATGTGGGTATCTTACCTATAAGATGGTTCCTTTCTCCCCCTACCCCACTAGCGTAATAAATCATATATGCGTATAACCTGAACAGATAGTAAGACGCGGTGATATAAAAAAAATGGTGATTTTTATGAAATTCGAATCACCCGGAACCATTTGATCCGACAATTTTTTAACCAACCTTCAGGATTCATCCATACTAAAATAATATTTTGGTATAAGGATTAGTTTTGCAGCCAAAATTGATAACCATTTACAATTTTATTAGTGTTATCTTATAGCTATTGATAATATCTGTCAAAAGTGACAGTTGCAGATCACATTATTTGACGTATGAATATGTGAAAGAAGATATAACCTAGTAGCGTTTCTAGCTCTTAAGATGAAGCCTTTTCTATAAAATTGGGACTTTTACATAAAACCACCAAATAATTTGTCGGGGAAAGAGTGAAAAGGAATGGGTAATATGCTAGCAAATATTAGAACCAATCTTTAAATGATTTTAACCATCTTATATATGATATTCTGGAAATAAAACAAAAAGAATGACATTAAGAAATTAGTCTATCGGTAATATTTTAATATCGTCTAATTCCGGGGGTAAGGTATGTATTCTAAAAAACATTGATGTTAATCAGGGCCCAGATTTTGATTACTTAAAAATTATCGAAAAACATATAAATTTCTTAAAAATTACTTCAAATTTAAAAAAAAAATCCTAAAGGTTTAAATAAAAACTCGTTATAAAAGTTTCACGATCAAATTTCTCAAGCACTTTACAAAATGGAAAAGTAATAATGTATATAGGCACTGAAAGCCTTAAACAACTAAACTGTTCTCTTCTGCTAAATACAATCTTGATTAAAAAGTTTCAGTTTCAGATTAAAAAAAATCTATCCCTTCTAACGCAACCCTCTTCATTTTGGTTGCAGTGTCTTGCCATGAATGTGTTTTGTGCTACCATGCATTCAAAGCGCACCCAGTTCATTTTCTACATTATTATCTCTCGGATATTATTGTTTGTTAAAAATATGTTTCATTATTTATTCATTTATAATATATAAATAGTACTATATTTTTAAAAAGAATATGCTACTTAAGAGTATTCAACATAAATGCCCAAAACTTATTCAAAAATGTCTAAAAATTATTCTAAGCTCTCAGCATATTACCCCAAAGCTTAAAAAAACTTATTTATAAACAATGTTTTTGGCAACTAAAGGATCGATCATGAACAAAATGTATGTACAAATTGAGAATTGTCAGAGCTGTAAAAAAAAAAGATATGTCACTAAAATCCGGCCCCCGATGATAATATTGAAGTAGGGACATATCCGGTCTAACAGCAGACTCAGTGTTAGCGACACTTTCAACCACCATGAGCGCTGTATTCGATGAGTGAGTGTGAAAAAAAAAGAGTTATTGCTTTATTTGGAAATCATTTAAACGGCAGAAATTATTCTCTCTTTTTTTAAACTATAAGTTTCTAAAATGGAACCTTTTCCGTCAAACACTTCACATCTGGCCGAGGATCGAACCACACGACCATCAGTCAGTTAAGCTCGCTAGCACGAACTTAGCTCGATCTTTCTCTTACATTAAGATTAGAGCTAAAGTAAAACTACATACTACAGTTAGGCCTATACAGAGTTCACAGAAATGCACAAAAACTAAAGTAAAGTCGGTCGTACCCTCGATTACTATAATCCCTCAAATCGAATGGTATTAAAGAAATTCGAGATTTGTATGAATTTCAAAAAATATAAATCGAATACAATCTTGAAAACCTTGTCTTTAAATCTCAATCACTCAAAAAAATTAAAAAATGTATAGATATTTTATTATTAATTTACTCAAAATGTGCAATCTTGTTTTTTTTTTATGACGCAACAGTAAAAACAAAATAGCGTTTGTCAGTGGTACTAACAACTTTAAAAAAAAATTCAATTTCACATAATTTGATTAAACTAAAATAGAACAGTTTTAAAGATTAGTAATCTATAAATATAGGTTTTGACCTATCTCTAACTAAGATCATTTAAAATAAAAACTTAGGGATTGTTAGGTTTGACATCTTATGTTGAGGGCGTATACCGCATGGCTCTCCTCACTATATTCATCAAGCTAGACTGCGTCCAGTAATTAATTACGAGCAGTTGATCTTTAAACTCCTGAACACGAAGATAAACGAGGTAATTTCAACCAACTGGAATTGGAAGAGGTTTGGAAGTAAGCCTGACTGCAGCAGGTAAGTATTTTCAAATCGAGCCAACCTGATAATACGTGATAAATTATTAGAAAAAGAGAAAATTAATTAATCTACCTGTCATCATAAGTTCGCTGCTTGATATTATTTATAAAACTTTGTTAATTGGAGGTTTTTATTTATCTGACAAAGTTAGAAGATACTTTTTTTTTATTATTATCGCCGCGTCTTACAACCTGTTAAGGTCCCACGCATATGTACTTACTAATATGTGTTGGATATGAGTAGGTGTACCCGTATATGCGTAGATGGAGAGTGGGAAACTGTTTTGGTAAAAAAAAAACTCAGTACATCCGACCGGAATTTGAACCCCGATCTCCCTGTCTTCAGCAGACCAGTCAACCACGAGAGTGATGCCTTAGACCAGGGATCTACAAACTTTTTGCGGGCCAAAGTAACGTTCACTTGTTCTTCAAGTAGCATTATTATTGCCCTGAATGCCTTCACATGCGCAAATAGATTATAAGTCAAATTTGTTTCAACATGCAAATTTATATTCAAGTCATATGACCGGTCACGTCTGTAAAAAAAAAAGCCACTTTTCAAAGCCGGTCAGTGTTTGATAAACGTTATTGAGGTTGATTCTTATCTGTGAGAAATGAATCAATTTATCTACACTAATCTTATTATAAAGAGGAAATATTTGTTTTTTTGTTTTTTTTTGTTTGTAATAGATAAACTCAAAAACTACTGGACCGATTTTAAAAATTCTTTCACAAATATAAAGCTACATTATCAGCGAGTAACATAGCTATATTTTATTTTGAAAATTTAATTTATTCCTCATAAAAATGTCAATAGTCAATAATATTTTATGGTAGTCTATGACGATTCTTCAATATGTGTGTTGAAAATATTAATGTGGGAGGGGGAGGGGCAAGGGTCTAGTATGTAATAAATTATATTTATATTAATTAGTCAATATAATTACTTATTTTTAAAATTAGATAACATCTTTAGGGATTTTTCTTTTATAACCCCCTGCAGGGAGACTTAAAACTACCTAGAAATCATCACAAGCCGTTCTGTTGTAGGTATAATGAATGACGCCTGCGACTGTAAATGAGGGCTTGCAATTCCTACAGCACTCTGGCTCGGTGACATGGGGGGAAACACACGGGTGGACAGGAACTGGACATGTCAAATATATTGCGTGGTTAAGAAATAACAAAAAGAAACAATTAATTTGTTTTTTGATCAAATCTTGGGACGAGCCAGATATAATCTTGTTGCGGACCGGATGGGGCCCGCGGGCCGTAGTTTAGAGATCCCAGCCTTAGACCATTCGGCCACTGAAGTGGGTTTTATTATATTACCCTGATACAGGACAGTAATCTAAAGTAGGCTTATGGTAGAAATAATCTTTTAGCTTGTATAAATATATTTAGGCTTATTATGTTTTGCCACACAAACTTATTAAACATCTCTGTCCTCCCGACATATTTTATTTTCTAGTGGATTGATAAATCTTTAATCTTACTGTCCCGATTAATGTTTTCATATTATTGTGTTATGCCAAGAAACAAATCAAACCAGAATAAAACGACACACGCGCTTTCCATTTAACAAGTTGTTTTAAATAATTCAGTAACAGTATATACACCTTTCTGTTAGTATCTCGCTTTGTAGGCGCATGCGCATTGATCGAATCCTTTGGTTTTTATCTTTCTTATTTGGTCTTACAAGCTGATTTTGTCGCGCAGAAAAAAAGGAAAGCTGAAGTTATTTCAAGTCGCACCGAGCCGACAACGCAGATGAGGATTACATCTTATTATTGGTTGAGAGCTCGTCACATGACCCCGTTTCTGTTCTGTAGATATACTTGTTTTCCGACTAACATTGTGAATCCACAGTAACTCGGCCGTCAGCAGCAATGATAATGTCCTCCCCCNGGCGAGGGGAAAATATACTGCCCCCCCCCGAGGGGGGGGGGGGGGGGGGTTGCCGACACTCCGCTACTTGGAAGTTGTTGAGAGCGTCCCTGAACTGTGAAATGCAGCAGCGGCCATTGTGCCTCGACTTGTTGGTCAGTGTATAGAAAGCGGAGTGGGGGGTAGTCCCCTTTATGAAAGAGTCATTAGAAGAGGAAGGGAAACCCCCCCTGCAGGAGGTCCTCTAGTTGTGTCTGCTCTCATTCTCTGTCCTCTCGAGATGTCCTGCTGAGAGGATGCCAGCTCGTCTCACTTCCGGACTCTACATCTGCTTCTTTTATCCTGCCATGCGCACTTACAACGAGGCAGTCAGAACTTTGAAAAGAGTGTTTTTATAGACAATTATTTGGACCTTGATAGATACTAATTAGACCCTGATAATAAAAATAATTGGTTTAATTGGCAGCGTATTAGAATAGCTGTTACAATTCACTTTTCACCACAAGAACCTTTATTGGAAAATGTAAACAAATTTTTGGCGGCCAACGTTGCTAACATATTTTTAGTGTTATTTTATAGGTATTGATTATATCTATCAAAACCGACATCTGCAGATCACATGACTTGACCTATGAATACGTGAGAGTAGATTTAGTAATACTTAATAATATACTTAGCACAGCGTCATACTACTCGTTCGGGCTATACGATAAGCTAATGGGTCAGGGATTGGGAAGGGTCAATATAGTGGAAGTAAGCCCGCATTTGCATGAGGGGAGAGTGAAAACACGTTTAGGAAACCTCACCCCCAGTTCATCCGAGCGAGATTCGAACCTCGATCTCCCCGTCCTCGGCAATCAAGCTCAGCACCAAACTAGCGCGTCAGCCAAATACGCCATTGAGGCGTGTTTTGATTTGGTAACTTTTGCTAGCTGTCAGATAAGGTTTTTACATTGAAAATTGGCCGTACGCGCTCTGTAGCTGCGTGTTTTAGGTAATCTTGTCATCCTTAAACGATTTAATTCTTGTCTTCACCCTCCGTATCCTAAATCACGTGACGTGTCAACGGGTGGAATAGTCTATTGCTTTGTATATTTAATCAACGTTATTATTATTGTTTATATTTACATGGAGAGTTTATTGAAATACTACAAAAAAAAATTAATCAAATCTGGTAGAAATACATTAACATTTTAATGGTGACCTGGCGGTCTAGGGGTAAGGTGTCGGACTTCTGTGTTGGGGGTCCGGGGTTCAATCCTCAGTCCCGGCACAGATCTATCCGATTGCCAAACCCTTCCTTCACCTCTGACGTATATTAATTACAACTTGTGAATGTGTGAAATGCCAGGCCTCCACCGTGGTTCGGATTTCCACGTTAAACTGTAGGTCCTCCATTTCATCTCACAATCACCCTACCATTACACATTAGCGTGAGTGCGTATAACCCGGACGGGTATTAAAATATGATGCTAATAATAATAATAATATAATATTTTAATAACCATCGGAAAGCCGCTTTTGTAGCCACATGGTCTAATACGTCACTTTCGCAATAGATTAGACAGCCGATGACGTGAAGATTGGGGATTCGAAACCTGGCTGGGTGTACCAAGGGTGTTTTTTTCATAAATGGTTTCCCCCATCCCTCCATGCAAATGTGAGTACAATTCTGATAAATCCAACCTAGGCTAATCCCTAACTCATTAGCGTAATTATTACCTACGCGTATAGACAAACGGGTTGTAAGACGCGTTGCTTGAATAATACAAAGGTAGTCTTTGTTTAGTAAATTGAATTTAAATAATTGCTCTTAGTTTTGCGAAACATTATATCAATTGTTTAACTTATTAAGTGTCACTATGACTTTGTCCAGAAAATACAATTAATGGATTTGTTCTTTCTGACGAGTTTTCCTCTATCCATCACCAAGTTCGGACAAGCGAGCCCTGGACAAGGTTTTCTTTGTGAACAGGAATGCAACCCCCCCTCCCCCTGCCCCAACCCCGTCATCCTTGACGTTCGTGACCATCTTTGTTACACATTTTGTGAAGGGATGAAGATCCTCTCTCCTCTGGTATTCCAGTCCCTGTCAAATTAGGGGGTAATTAAGGGGGTCGTAAGATCGAGCTGACCTTGCCGCAGGTCCACAAAGCTTGGCCGACATGTTTCTTTGACTCCCCTTATGACAGTGGTTCTCAATCTTTTCCATATCGCTTAAGTCAATGTAAATTCACCGCGGCCTCCCCATAATCTCCCCCGCCACAAGAAGTGAAACAAAAACACACACACATGTCTAGTATTCTACGTTAACCCATTTCATACTGATAAAAGAATAAAAAATGTTCAGTTACACAGAAATGAGGAAAAAAAGCAGATGTCTAAGCAAATAATTGTGAAAATAGAATATAGTTTCTATGCTGTCAAAATAAAATTAAAAATAACTTAAAAATATAGATTTGTTTCGCAGACCCATGGACCACCACAGGATTCTTCGCGGGTCTCAGTTTGGGAACCTCTGCTCTATGACCAGGGTGGTCCAACTTTGATCCCAAGTGCCAAATCTGATTATCAATTTGAACCACGGGCCGAAGATAGCTTTAGTAATCTCATCAACTAAATATAGTCCCACAAACAACACTTAATAAACCATTACTTTCAATACATAGGCTATAAATGGTATTTTTGTTTGGTAGAATCTTTCAAATTTTACTGCAAAAAAACTTCATCTCCCAAAAATAACTTATGAAATATGCAATCACATACACTTTCACAAAACAACTTAGATTTATTATCAAATATATAGTGGTACATAATTTTTCTAGTCAAATAAATACATTATAAAATGCATTCATGACCTTTTTAAATAAATATATGTTTATTAATAATCATTATCCACTTCATTTTGCTAACGAGGATTTCCCTTTAATTTTCCTCTGAGATACTGTGAGGACCACATTTTCAGTTAGCACAAGCCGCAATGGTCCGCGGGCCGCTTTTTGGGCCACACTGACATAAATAATAATTGCGTTGTTTTATCTATCTTTTTGTTTTATATAGGCCAGTGGATTTGAGATGGATGATTTTCCACAGAAAATTTTCCGTTTTGTAAAAGTTACCGGAAAATAGTTTCGCATATCCAATTGTATGAAAGGCCGATTCCATTATTTAAATCGCTGTTCTGAGCTACTCTAAAAAAACACCTCAACTCCAACTCGGGGTATATACCGAGCCTTTTCCCCGAAATGTCATTCTGGCTACAGCCTAGATTGTGCCCCCTTCCCCTAAACAAATCTGTGGGTGAACCACAAACCTCAGTAATGTGGTAATTTATCTTTTGGTACACTTCTTTAACCCTGAAAGGTAGGTAGACACTTACCTACCTTATTTGTTTCCACTATGATTAGCTTATAATATAATAATAAATATCAACACACAGGCTTTCCGTATAAAGTGGACCAATTTTAATATAATTTAAATTAAATTGAATTAAAAATGACACCTGAGCATGGTAATCGACCCCGGGACCTTTGGCTTAGCACGCCAATACTCTTCAAATGAGCTATATGGGATTCGTTCTTTGCTCAGGGTTAAGGCTGAGCCTGTGATGGCCATGTGTAATCGTCAGCTACATGAGCGAATAAATATCTCGCTAGCTATGCGATACCACAGCAAGAGATCTGTTATGATGCCGAGTATACAATACAAGATTGTAATTAAAACGAAAGTCCAATGAATATCAATCAATACACAGGTTGCAAATCATTTTAACTACGACACTGTCCGTGTCACGTTAAAGGACCGGCGCGGACGAATCGTCGAGAGAGCTATGCTCCGCACTTTTGCGGTGCGGTCCGTATAGCCAGCCACCTACCACCGGAAATAAATGTTCGGGAGCTTCCGAACATTTGTTTTCATGGTAAAACTAGGCATTTCTTTCACAGCTGTTGTTGTTATTGTTGTTGTTATTATTATTATTATTATTATTATTATTATTATTATTAGCACCGCATCTTACTACCCATTCGGGTTATACGCGCTTACGCTAATGTGTAATGGTAGGGTGATTGTGAGATGAAATGGAGTACCTACAGTTTAACGTGGAATCCGAACCACGGTGGAGGCCTGGCATTCCCCACATTCACAAGATGTCTTGTCAGAGGTGAAGGAAGGGTTTGGTAATCAGATAAATCTGTGCCGGGACCGAGGATTGAACCCCAAACCCCAGCACAGAAGTCTGACACCTTACCCCTAGACCACCAGGTCACCTTTTCACAGCTGTTGCACGTTTGACGTTGTAGTAATTGTTTCCGTCATTACGTACAAGATAGACAATATTATATACAACTTATTAAACAACAAACATTCTTCTTAATTACTAGCTAACTTAAAACTTTATTCTTCGTAATTAATAGCTAACTTAATTTTATGAAAATAGGTGAAAACCTATTCAAGTAAAAATAAAAACGTATTGTGTAAGAGAACTCAAGTCTATAAAGGATATAAAAATTGTTAGAAAATGCGGTGTGTGCGGGTCGGCTCCGTGTGGCCATACCTTTAGACTTGTGCTACCCTTCAGGGTGAACGTGGTGTAAAGTCTGTTCAGAGTAGGAATTGTTTTCTTAAAGGCTTTTTTCCCTACCAGAAATCTATTATATAGTAGGATATTGGTAGGAAAAACAACCTTTCAGAGAGTAATTCCTACCGTGAATGGAGTATACGTCACTAGAGCCGCAATATATGCTCTGGAACCACGCTATTGTCATCCTTGTTCTGTAGAGTTTAAGACACTTATGTGGACAGTTTCCTGAAGTGTATGATGTAGTTTCTTCATATTCCATTCTGCCGGAGAACTCTCCTTTGGCATCGCCCTTTGTCCGCGTCTATATGACGGTTGGCCCTTGATTAGTTGGTACAGTATTTATTTGTGTGTGGTACAAAGAGCATCTTTGATCTGTCTTCCCCCACCACTCCCTCCATCCTCCCCTCCCCCGGCTCTTCTCACCAACCCTCTTGACTGGGAAACAAACTGTGAATCTTCATCTCTCACTTCCTCCACACCCTGATGTAAAACAGCTCCGAGCAACAGCCGACTAGGAGGAAGATGTAATATACAAGAAAATGTTTATTATAACCTTTGGAGGACTCGACTGTCACAATCAGGAAACTTCTTCTTATTATTATTATTAGCACCGCGTCTTACTACCCGTTCGGGTTATACGTACTTACGCTAATGTGTAATGGTAGGGTGATTGTGAGATATGGAGGACCTACAGTTTAACGTGGAATCCGAACCACGGTGGAGGCCTGGCATTCCTCACATTCACAAGATGTCTTGTCAGAGAAGAGACTTCTTCTTGATCCACTTTATAACGGCACGCGTTGTATCTGCCCCGGACGTCCTTGGTTCGTATCTTGTCTGGTCTAGTATACGACCTGATCGCCCTTGATTCTCGTGCGCTGGCTACAGATCGGCGCTAGATTTTGATGTATTGTGTTCGGGTGCCGGGTAGTTTTACGTTCCCTAACAATAATGGTTTAGATTTAGAAATAAAGATCACAAATAAAAAAATAATTCTCGCTTATGTATTTATTTGAGTGTTTAAAAAAAGATGCTTAGGAATATATTAGATCCAAAAAGAGACGAAGCTACCGAGGAGTGGAAAAGGTTGCATATGGTTGAGTTATATAACCTGTACTCATCACAAGAAACTGTTAGGATAATCAAGTATCGCAGATTATGGTGGGTAGGACACGCAGAGACAATGGGAGGATCAAGAACCATGCTCAGGGCACTGACTTGGGAAGATTTAGACGCAGATGGGATGATAACATTAGAATGGACAGGAAAGAGATTGGGTGTAATGAGGTGGACTGGATAGAACTATCTCAATATAGGGATAAGTGGCGTACTTTTGTAAATAAGACAATGAATTTTCAAATTCCTAATGCCAGATAGTAAGTAGCACTTTTAGTTTGGCCAACATTCAAAGCATGATTATTTCTGATAAAAATTGAGTTTAAGTGACTATTCCACCTTCATTCTCTTTGACTGCGTGAACCGATCACACGTTCATTCTGCTTGAGGCTTTAGCGCGAGTGTTCCTTCGATAAAGTCGTTAAGTCTCTTACCACCTTCGTGGCCCCAAAGAAACGTCCACCCCAATTGTTCGATTTCCTTTGCTCAAAATAAATTGACCAAGGTTGCTTTGAATTTCTTTAAAAAAAATTGCACCTTGGAGTTGGGGAAATCTTGTAGGAATGTCCTGTTCTCAACTGTTAGTATTTATGTCAGGCTCGTAAATCTTTTAAAAACAAACAATAGTTATTGTTACCCGGTTTGAGAAAGTGAGAAAAATTGGAAGTTCAACACGTATTTAAAATTGTGATCCATAAATTCTGAAAAAGCTAACATTAAATACATGCTATACTTTAGCTCCATTGGTGAACTGGTCTGCAAGGATATTACAAGCTTCGGAAATCTCAACTGAAACCAGGACACATCTACTTGATTGACTTCATGGGTAGACAGACTGAGCCATCGAGATGCATCTTTGAAGACACAAGGAGTGGGTTTATCACAGATCTTATAGTTAAAATTTTTAATGTTGAACAAATAATATTGTTGTTCATGTTCTCACCGTTAGTAATCATACTTATGGATAACTTACGATTCTGAGTTGTATTAAATCTGAGTTTCTCTTTTAATGTCGCAAAAGCTTCACTGTGAAATAGTTGAGTGTCACAAACTAGCCCCTATCCGCCTGGCTCTTGATTTTAAAGGTGACCTACGTTTTTTATTACGTGATAGTGTGGATGGAGTTATTTGTTTACTCCGTTTTATACGCCAGTTTATAAAGTGACTCATCTGGATATATCTCATTGAGACCTTTTTAACATTTTAGTATATTTTAAAATGTTTGTTTTGTCTTTTTAACATATGTTATTTTAATATGTTTGTTTTGTCTTTTTATTGGAGTGATACACCTGTTGTTTCTTTTAGCAGGAGTTTCACTCATTTTGTACTGTAATTCTATTTGAGCACTCCTTTGGAGTGTCCCAGATGGGTATTTTTCTCATATTGAGAACTTTTCTTTTGTATTGTATTTTTACATAGTGTTTTTACCTTTAATAGAGACGTGTAATAACACAACTTTCTCCTATGGAGATCTTACTATGTATACACATTATGTTAAGGCCCTAATGACCTCTATGTGTCGATGGACCTCTAAATAATAATAATAATAGTTCACTATGAAATAATGACTCACTTTTTTATGATAAAAGTTAAGTAATACAGGTTGGAGGGGTGGAAAGTTTTAGACAAAATGTCTACTTAGTGTTACATGAAGGTTGGAAGAGTAAAAAAAAGCAAGAAAAAAACCCGTTACGTGGTTACTATTCAACAATATTTTATAATTGATAAAACTCATGAGGTACGTAAACCACAGTTTGTGAAACACCACTGAAGACTGTTGGCTCATTGTTGCGCGTCATGACGAGGCGATAGGGGGTAACATGTTTCACCCAGATGTTAGTCAAACATTTTAACTGGTGCCTTCCCCTTTTTCTCAGACTAGACTGATGAACTGCGCCAATAAGATCCCTCTAAGTCACACTAACACATGGTTTACTCGCTTTTTTTTTCTCTCTCATTCAAGACTGGAGTCGAGCTAGTTTGTATTTCGAATATAAAAGTCAAACTTTTGAATAACTTCTAAGCGATGTTGCCGTAGTTCTATTAATACACTTGACAATGGAAAAACGCGAATTTCGTGGAATATGTACCTATTATTTAAACATGTTTTAATGACCAAATTTAATTTGGCTTGATTTAAATTGTTTGTATCCAGTAAGACTTACTTAATTTGAAGTTCAAAGGATATCTAAAAATATTCCAAATATCCAAAATATTAATTAACCATTTTAATAAATATATATATATATAATAAATCAATAATCTAAAAATATACTATATATAAACACACAGCCCTTATACTTTTATTTATATGCTGTATAAAACCCACATACACAGTTTATACATACACGAAAAAAGCCATAAAAATTTAAACACAAAATATTAGAACTTGAAAAAACAAACCAAAATTGCAAATGTAAATCACTGTTTTTCATTACGTTTGAAAAAATGTGGTTATCTTGGCCTGTTGTAATTTGCTTATCTATAAGCAATAAATAAAATCTTCAAGTTCACTGGTTGCATTAAAAATGTTGTCTTCCCCGTCTTTTGGGATTCAGTGAATTTTACCAGGTTTTCCATCATTGTAAAGTGTTTCAAAAACGGATGGTATTGGTTCTTCTGTTCGGATGTCTGTGCTGTCTTATTCATCAGAGGATTCTGGGATGTTTTTGTTCTTTACGTTTTGTTCAAGTATCTCCCCATGTCTCAGCGTTTCACCGTCGTTAATTTAGGTTTAAAACGAGTAGAAAATTGAAAAAATTAATGATGTATAGGTTTCGAATTATTCAAATATTTCTAAAATTCGGACTAAATGTAATTTTTATCATTGATGGTATAGATAAGAATTTCATGGGGAATCAAGCTGGGTTAGAATTAACTAATGTCGAATTATCCAAATCCTACTCCATATAAGTAAAGTTGTATAAAATAGATTATACTGTTCTTATTTTTTTATTTATTTCCATGCCTCGGGGCCTATTCCTAAATCAAAATATTACTATCATCAGTGAGTTTATAATTACCTTAAAGAAGTAATAGTAGGCTAATAACTAATATTTATAAATTTTTATAAGAGCAATGTTGGTTGAGCCCACTTATTAGATGCGATCAAATATCTTGTTTATATATAAAAAAAAACTTTATTAAAGATAAAGACAGTATTTTATTTTTCAAGTAAAATTACTGTAATTAACTTTAATCGTCACGTAGCGAAAGCTTGATGAATCTACTAGCAGGAGGCAGCTAAAGCGGTAGTCATTTGTACATGTCAACTTCACCTAGTATTAATTCATGCTCGCCGAACAAAGGCGGCTTTAAAGGTATTTTTTAGAGTTTGGAGAGGATATAAAAAAAATGGTTGGGGAGACGAACTATGGGACGACGGGGCAAATTATTATTATTAGCACCGCGTCTTACTACCCGTTCGGGTTATACGCACTTACGCTAATGGGTAATGGTAGGGTGATTGTGAAATGAAATGGAGTACCTACAGTTTAACGTGGAATCCGAACCACGGTGGAGACCTGGCATTCCTCACATTCACAAGATGTCTTGTCAGAGGTGAAGGAAAGGTTTGGTAATCAGATAAATCTTTGCCGGGACCGGGGATCGAACCCCGGCCGCCAGCATAGAAGTCTGACACCTTACCCCTAGACCANTGATTGTGAGATGAAATGGAGGACCTACAGTTTAACGTGGAATCCGAACCACGGTGGAGACCTGGCATTCCCCACATTCACAAGATGTCTTGTCAGAGGTGAAGGAAGGGTTTGGTAATCAGATAAATCTTTGCCGGGACCGGGGATCGAACCCCGGCCGCCAGCATAGAAGTCTGACACCTTACCCCTAGACCACCAGGTCACCGACGGGGCAAATGAACGCACACTTTGAGTAGGACACCGTGGGCCGGTGGGGTAGTCATACAAAGGCATAGGAATAGTATCGTCTAGTTTGTTAGTTATGGGGAAATTAAGGTTAGAATCCTGGCCTTTTATAAAGAAGTAGATATTTTATTAAATTGTATTCACACACTCCTGGGCAAAAGAGGGTAAAAATGGGTGACCTGGTGGTTTAGGGGTAAGGTGTTGGACCTCTGTGCTGGAGGTCCGGGGTTCAATCCTCGGTCTCGAAACAGATTTATCTGATTGCCAAACCCTTCCTTCACCTCTGACAAGACTTGTATTAATCACAACTTGTGAGTGTGGGGAATGCCAGGCCTCCACCGTGGTTCGGATCCCACGTTAAACTGTAGGTCCTCCATTTCATCTCACAACCACCCTACCATTACACATTAGTGTAAGTGCGTATAACCCGAACGGGTAGTAAGACGCGGTGATAATAATAATAATAATAATAATAATAATAAAAGAGGGTAAACTAAAATAAAAATGTGTGTGGACATTTTATAGCGTTCTGACTGTCTACGCAGTGTCTCTTGTCTGCATACACGCATTTAATGTATTATAGCAATAAAAAAAGTTTCTATCTTAAAACTTCAAATATACAGACCTGAAGGGTAGATAGAATAACCGAGCAGAAATCCATAAACGCCCGAAACCAAGTGCGTTTATTACGTTCCTGGGTGGAGCTGTATGACAATAGGAGAACAAACAAGGGAGAAGGAAAATTCAAATGCACATACAATTTGTGTTGCGAGCCCTCTATTAAATTGCATCATTCGATTCGCAAAGATCCATTCTACGCTCTTATACCAGATACCTTTCCATACCCAGTCATTTAATTATCAGCTAAAATATGTGGAATTTTGAACTTTTCACGGTATAAAATGTCAACTTTTAAACCATGTTTGCAAGTCTATGCATGTATAGGGCTATAAAAAACTGTTTTGTGCACATTTCATTAAATATAAAACTCTTGTACTGTGTAAGGTTTTGTCAATATTCAACCTAAGCGCAACATCTGATAGCTAATATCTCAGCTCAGCCCCCTTAACTCACGTTTCTTTCCACTCCACCTTAATCCACCGTTCAGTAATGGAACGTATCAGGACTCGTCTTAGTTGCAGTTTGTGTTAATTCAAAGACAAGCCCTCCTCGCTGGAAGATTATGAAGCTGTGCACGTCCACTTTTGAAACATAATGCGCTCATAAATTCATCCGCCGGCGACGTCTTTTCTCAAGACAGATGGCCTGCAGGTGTCGCTTCGAGAAGGCCTTGTTTTACTAGACCTTATGGCTCATCTTGGAACAAAGCTCTAGATACATACAGCCTTGTAGGAAATAAAAAATTTGCGTTTAATATTAAAAACATTTTACTTTCTTACTAGCATATTGTGGTCTAGGGGTAAGGTGTCATAGACCTCTGTGCTGGGGGTCCGGGGTTCAATCCTCGTTCACGGCACAAATTTATCCGATTGCCAAACCCTAGAGCTAGAGCTGACACTATTTTGCTGATTGGGCTAAAAGTTGGTATATGGAGTTTTCGTAAGGTCCTACAGTTTTTTTTTAAATTTATATATATCCAACCCTAAATTTAAAGATAGTTTACCGAAGGGAAAGAAAAGAGAAATAATATATTTTTTCGGAATTCGCTCAAACTATTTTGATTACATTTTATATCTAGACACTATTTATCATTATTAACAAGATGGCAGTTTTAATTTTTCCATGAAAGTGGCCTTAATGGTACTTTACATGAGGGAAATTTTCCAATTTTCATAATTTCTCCGCAACTATTTGAGATATCAAATAACTCATCATTGTAAAGTTGTAGTATTAATAAAGATAAAAAATATTTTACTTGAAATATATTTTTATAAAACCAATAATTTCTGAGCCTTAAGCAAATATATTCATTTTTTTAATTCAGCTCTTTGAAAATGAATTTTATTCCTATGTTCTATGGTGGACAAAGATGTTTCTCTTTTCTCACTTTTTCTGTAACAGTGTTCCTAGTTCCTAATACCATAGAATAAGTGTCTTTTATTTCATTTATGATCTTTGGTGTATTGTTTCTACAACAAGGTATTTTGTATAGACCCATTATTTCGTCTCACAAATCTTACGAATTTTTAGAATTTTAATATAAAAGCGGGAGAAAGTCTCTGCGGTGCACTGTACCATTTTTTCTTCACCACACATCCCTACTGTTCGGGCTACACGCAAATATATAAACTATCCTAACATGGTATAAGCGAAGGAGGATGTGTTTTTTTAGAAGAAATGTACACACAATTGCGTGGAGGGCTAGTGTTAAACCGGTATTCTAGCACCTATCTCTCCATCACCAACAAACCAGACTAAATGAGCCAGAAATTTAGACCACGTGCCCACCTGTGCGAGTTGGATTGTTTCAAAATATACAATATCTTATAAATTCATACTCGTACATACACAAAGTATTTTCTGAAAATAGCTTTATTTTTGTTGACATTACTATTTTCACGATTAAAACAATAAAACCCAATTTTGTGGCCACATGGTCTAAGGCATCACTCTCGCTATAGACTAGCGTTTTTACACTATCGAAAAAATGAACTTTGTGGAGATAACTGTTTGGGATATTATCTTGTTTGTGGTTCACTTAAAAAACTTCTTTAAAAACAAAAGCTTGTAAAAGGCTGCCTTCCCTTCATGACGTCATACAAACTATGTTTGGTTGTGTTCATGTGCATGTGTTTACAAAATAAAAATGTTTTATTTTGAAACTTAATTTTTGTATATGTCAAGTTATAAAAAAAATCTATCGGAGTATCTAAGATCCGGGAAAATCGGGGACAACGGGAATCAGTAGGGAATTTGAATTGATTGGGGAAAAACGGGAATAAGTATGTAATTTGATAAATTACAATTAAAATCCGGGAAAATGCTGTTTTACTCAAAATATGAAATATAATAATCGTTAAATAAATAAATAATAATGTTATTCAAACTGTAGGTTTTTTGTTTGTAGCTGTGTGATATAGTTTATAATTCCTTGCAAACAGTGTTAGTACAAATTAAAAAATAATTAACTTTTAAAACTTATTATTCATAAGAAAGATTATAGAAAAATGAAGGGGCAGGGTTGGAAGTTAGAAGAATGTGACGTACATTTATTCCGGAATTTTAGGAAATAATCAGGGGAAGTCAGGGAAAAAGTCGGGAATTTCATTGGTCAATTTAAGTAAACATCATGTCTATCTATTTTGGTGGCCAGTTATAAGAAAATAGGAGTAGATATATTAATTTTTATTCTATTATTGTATTCACTATAATTTCTCTTGTTGCCATAGCCGCGAAACAAAAGAATATTTTATTAATATTTTTGGTTCTTTCAATTAGTCACGAAAAAACTAATTACACACAAATCCGTAAGGAGATTATAAGAAGCGTTTAGTAACACTTTCGATTGATAATATATTATTACTAAGAAGATAATATCACCCGTTTCGGTGGCCACATGGTCGAAGGCGCTACTCTCGCAGTAGACTAGACTGCCGATGACAGGAGATTGAGTTTCGATGATCGGTCGGGTTTACTGAGATTTTTCTCTAGATATGATTTTCATTCCACCTCCACGCAAAAGCGGGTACTCTTACCCTAAATATAACCTTCCGAATCCCTAAAATTGGTGCATAAGCGTATAACCCGAAAGGGTAGTAAAGTGACTTTCAGCCAATGTTTGCAATAGAAATCTTGTGTCATCTGTCAGTTACCTTCACTCCTGTGGAGAATGGACTGTAGACTCTCACTGGACAGTTCACCTGACCTTGAGGTGCAGTAATACAGTGCGTGCACTTGCAGTTACTCACTCACTGCAGTCAAAAAACGTGAACACGTGTGTGTGTGTTTGTGTGTGCGCGCGTAGACATTAGTCACGGTCCGCAGGGGTGCCCAGCAATGGCCTAGGCAAGGGATCGGTAACCTTTTTTGTTCCCCGATCGAATTATAAACTTAATCAAAGTTTCCGTGATCTTTCATCATTTCTCCACTCTAATTTTGATTATTTTTTTTGTTCATACATTTTATGTTTATTAAGTTCATTCTTTCTTCAAATACTTATGTCCCCCTCACCTATGTAGGGGAAAAAAAAGAGTAAATGCACATTTTTAAGTTTGAACTTTTTTTTTAACATTACTAACTATGGGCGATCAGAATTTTCTGGCTACACTCAAATTTTACTTTTTCTCGACCCCTCGGAGAGAAAGTATTGCGAACGTCTAAAATCGAAATCTACATTTCATGACCACTTGAAACAAAAAAGTTGTTTCCGCAATGGCGTCTATATGTCTATACCGCGGTCTAAATCAGGGGTCTCAAAACTTTATGCTACGCGGGCCACATAATATATTTGACACATTTTTGCGGGCTAAAGTAACGTTCACCGGTTCTTCAAGTAATATTATTATTGCCCTGAATCCTTCACATGCACAAATAGATCCTAAATCAAATTTGTTTCAACTTGCAAATTTAGATTCATGTCATTTGGCCAGTCACGTCTATAAAAAAAAAGTACATTTTCCAAACCCAGTCAGTGTTTGATAAAAGTGATTGAAGTTGATTCTTCTCTATGAGAAATGAATCAATTATATGTAATAAATTATATTTATAATAATTAGTCAATATAATTACTTTTCTAAATTAGGTAACATATTTCGGAACTTTCCTTTGATAACCCTCTGGCGGGAGACTTGGAACTACCTAGAAATCGTCCCAGTCAAGCCGTTCTGTTGCTGGTATAAGGAATGGTGCCTGCGACCGTAAATGAGGGTTTGAAATTCGGACAGCATCTTGGTTTTGTGTCATGGGGGTAAACACGCAGGCGGACAGAAACTAGGCTTGTCAAATAAACTGTGTGGTTGATAAATAACGAAGAGAAACAATTTGTTTTTTTATACAATCTTGGAACGGGCTGTATATTATCTTGTAGCGGACCGGATTTGTCCAGCGGGCCGTGGTTTGGAGATCCCTGGTCTAGAGTGGAAATTATTCTACTGATTGGGCTAAAACTTGGTATCTGGGGTTTTTGGAATTGGATATCTAACCCTAAACTTAAGGGTAGTTTACTGACGGGCAAAAAGAGAAAATATCTATTGTCTAGAAATTCGCTCTAACAATTTTGATTAAATATTTTATCCAGGCACTGTTTATCATAATTAGCAAGATGGAAATTCTAATTTTCTTATGAAATTGCTTTGAGTGTACTTTACATGCGGGAAATTTTCCTATTTTCATCATTTCTTGGCAACTATTTAAAATACGAATTAATTTATCCCTATAAAGTTGTAGTACCATCTTCTATAATAATAAAAGGAAGTGTTTGTCTCTGTATGTTTGTGTTTGTGTAAGATGCCCAGCCAAATTCACGGTACGCAGAGATCTGAAATTTTTAATATAGGTGGCCGAATTTTAAAATTTTTGTTTAGCTTTTTAGTTATACTATTTTTAACAAATTTTTGAAGAAAATATTGTTAATCTGGTATATAATTACGTTTCAGAGATAACTATGATAAACATATGCCACATCCTCCTCGTAAAAAAAAAAGTTTACGAAATGGACAAGAAGAAAACAGAAAACAGAGAAAGACAACACGTTTCAGAGATAAACCTTTCATTTTGAATCTGTAGATGGGTCACAAGCAATGCTGTGCGGGACTGCTTGTTAAAAATAAAAATATTTTATTTGAAATATATTTTTACAGAATCAACAGTTTCTTAGTTATAAGAAATACACACACACACACACACATATACATATATATATACATATATATATATATATATACATACATATATATATATATATATACATACACTTTTTAATTGAGTTCTTTTAAAATGAATTTGATTCTTATGCTCTGTGGTAAACAAAGATGTTTGTCTTTTCTCAATTTTTCTGTAACAGTTTTTCTAGCTCCTAATGCCATAAAGCAAGTAACAGTGTATATTGTTTTATTTATGATCTTTGGTGTAGTGTTTCTACAACGATGTAATGATTTATTATTTCGTTTCACAAATCCTACGAGTTTTTAGTAAATGTCTTTATTTTAAGATAAAAGTGAGAGAAAATCTGTGCGGTGCACCGTAACACTTTTTTATTTATTTCTGAAAGGGCTTAATTTAGAAGGAACAAAGATTGACTTTTAATAATAATAATTTAGTTTTATGACTTTAATAATAACTTTGTTTTATTACGCTATCGATTGAAAATTGCCGCAAGCTTGACCTTTGACCTAGATTCATATTTTGAATAGCTCGCAACTATCAAATTTGGCTAACATGTTTAGGTGGCCGCACTGTCTAAGGCGCTACTCTCGCAGGAGACTAGACTGCCGATGACTGGGAGATCGGGGCTCTAACCTCGATCGGGTGTACTGGGCGTGGTTTTTCCTAAATGGTTTCCCACTCACTCTCTCTCTCTCTCCACGTAAATATCAGTACTCTTCCTCAAAATATAATCTTCTTCATTATTAACCCCTTAGCATAGTTGGTACATAAGCGTTAACCCGAATGGGTAGCAATAATAATATTTATCACCGCGTCTTACTACCCGTTCGGGTTATACGCTTTAAGTACTAACTACGCTAATGGATTAGGAATTGGGAAGGTTGTATTAGAGGAAGTGAGCCCGCATTTGCGTGGAAGGAAAGTAGAAAACCATTTAGGAAAAACCATCCCAAGTTCACCCGACCGAGATTCGAACCTCGATCTCCCCGTCCTCAGCAGTCGAGCTCAGCACGACAAGCGCGTTAGCCAACTACGCCACCGAGGCGGGTAATGGGTAGCAAAACGCGGTGATAAAAAAGAACAAAAAAAACCGTGAGTATATTCTCTAACAACCAAAATTTCCGATAGAAAGTGCACGTACAGTATGAGTTTAATAGGAAGCACGCTATTTAAAAACCGGAAACTCATGTTACCACAATAACTGGGGGAAAAACCACAATTGTATATACATTATTAGTCTATTTAATTAATAATGGGAAGAAAAATTATACAGCAAAACACAAGGAAGTATTATTGGAAACTTTTTTATATTTTTTTCGATGAAATTTATAATAATAATAAAAAATTGATTTTACAATAATAAATTCTAGTGACTATCTAAGAACGTTTAAAATTAGGGCCTAGCAACATTTTTTCCATTAAAAGTTTCATTTTCCTGAGTTTGATCTTGTCTATGGGCTAGTATAAACTATATTTATCATGTATTTAATACATTAAATAAATAATCTATTGATAGCCTTTATGCCAAACGTAACATTTTTTTTCAAAGCAGTACAATCTTAAAAATGGCCAATTGGATAAAGCCAAAAAATTGCTGATTTAAGAGAGACTCTTTTTTTTTTACATATAAAAGGGTATTTATTATAATGAGATATTTACAGTCCAATTTTCTTTTGAGGAGTCATATCTGATTGTCAGAAAAAGTACTATATCTAGTGTCCCGCATCCACTTCAGTGGCCGAATGGTCTAAGGTGTCACTTTCGTGTTAAGACTAGCCTGCTAATGACTGGAAGATCGGCGTTTGGATCGTGGTCGGGTCTACCTAGGGTGGTCTTTCTTTCCTGAATGGTCCCCCAAACCCTTTCCACACAAACGCGGGTAGATTAACTCTCAAGCGCTTACTTCCTTATCCCTATCACCAATGGTATTCCAGGTGGTAAGCCGTGAGAAGCCAAACAAAACAAGTGAATTACAGTCGGAAAAAGATCGGGTCTCATCACATTCGGACCAAGTCTAGCCAAAAGTAAAAACAGATTTAAACAGTGTTTGGAAGGGTGGCAACACCGATTTAAGCTCAGACAGCCGCGCCATATTTGATTATATCCTTGGATACAACTAAAAATTTACCAAAAAATAAATACTAAGCATTATCTTTGTGGTATTTCAAATTACAGACATTGCGGGAGTGCCACCTCATTCAAAAAGTTTCAGAACCGCTGATATAGTATAACCTGAACAGGTAGTAATACACAGTGATAAAACAAATAATTAAAATGTTATCATCGTTGACCATAAAATAAGTTTGTATTTTCTAAAAAGCTCCTCTACATGAAACTTGTATTGAAATTATTGCCCTCACAAACTTATGTTCTGTAGTCTCGTGAGTTTGGCGGGAGCTGGCCCGAGCCACGTGGAACCTCCTCGGGCAGTTGCAGCTCTTGCCATTGTTAATGAATCATTGTTCCACTACACTTTCTTCCTCGAGGCTGAGCATGGCCTTCATTTCCTCCTATTGTTCCGCATAATCATCAGTTCTGGAATCGAACTAGGGGGCCTTCAAGTCGACGAATATTAAAAGCTACTTATCGTGTACGAGATCTACCAGTCAGTCAAGTCAGTCGGCCAAGTAAGTCAGTCAAGTAAGTCATACGTACGACGTAACGAGACTTGAATTCATGTTGGACAGTTTTAACAAAAACTACTACTAGAGTAATTTAAAACATTTAGGAATCCTCAGTTTATTCTTGATTCCTCAAACACTCTTACAACAATAGGCTTTCACACTAACAGTCCAGGTTTCATGGAAAGAACCTTATCTGAAAGCTACTGGATCAACTTTCACGTATTCATACGCCAAGTCATGTTATCTGTAACTGTCACTTTTGATAGATATTAATACTACTGATACAATATCACTAGTAATATTATTCGTAAATTTGAAAAAAAATGACACCTTGTTACGTGAATTTAACCCGAGACACATGCTTCGGTGGCCTCATGGTCTTAGGTGTCACTATTACAATAGACTAGACTGCTGATGACAGAGAGATCGGGGTTTGAATCCCGTTAGGATGTACTGAGCTTTCAAAAAAATGTTTCCCACTCTCCCTCCATGCAAATGCCGGTACACTTCCTCTAAATTCGTCCGTACTTAACCCAAACTCATTGGCGTGATTAGTATACATATGCGTTTAATCTGAACGGGTAGTAAGACGCGGTGGGGGGAAAACCGGGACGTTTGGCTCAGTGCATTAATTTTCTCTCTACCACTGAGCTATCCAGGAATTTTCCCTTCCTCAGGGTCATTCTTCACTCATAGTTTAATATATCATATGATGGTAAAATTTTATTGACGTTGACCGCATTAAAAATATATTTCTATTTTCTAACTGTTCTTTCCATCACCCTATTTAAGTGGACATAAGTCAATGTCAAAAATAGTGTAGTTATTATTAATTAGCTCCAAGTCCAAAAAAGTTCTTCCAGTGACGATCTGATCCATACGTTAAAGTCATTTTGCTTGCTGCAGTTGTTCAATAATGTAAACCTTTTTGTGTACAGTGTAAGGAATCTTTAATATTAGTCATTTATACTAAACAGAAATAAAAGTTTCGGTGGACGGTTTCCCATCTGAATTCCTAAACGTACAAATACTACACGTCTATAAACTATACGGACACGAATAGACATGCTTTGTCTCCATATAGTCCTATAAAGTACCAGTTTTGTCTTTGAAAGAAACCGCCAGTGTCTTGAGTAGATGCGACCACAGCAATCTAAAGCACTAGCCGCAACATTCTTCAAGCGTCATAATTTTTACGTGGCATTGAGAAACAAATAGGTTTAGGCTTTAGGTTTTATGACCTAATGGAATTCCCTAAAGACAACCCTCATCCCCCTTTGTAAAAACAAAAGCTTCCGCTATAATTTACTTTCGAATGTTTTTAAACTCTTACCTAAGATGTCATTAATAACCGTTGAATACAGTATTCATGGTAATATATTTTAACTTCGCCTTTTTCCCTTCAAGATTGTTACAGGCTTATACAATTTTAGCAATGGCGTCGTCTTAAGATTGGGATGTAGGGAACGTGAGAAAAAGACAGTTTTTTTTTGCAGTTTTTATATCAAATATTTTTTTTGTCAAAATAAATCAAATATTGCTTCAGTATAAACATAGTTTAATTTTCTCCACACGGTTACCTCAACATTTCTTGAATATTTGTCAAGTTTGTTTTGGAATTTAGTGACAACTTTTTCTGTTCATTTAGAAAAAAATTGTCAACCAATGCCACAACGCTCGTGACAAGTATTCAATATCTGTTTATATCACCAAGTGATGAAAATAAAACTCATGTTTCTATTGAAGCAAAATCTTTTTTATTTTGGCAAAAAAAAAGTGTTGCTATTAAATTGCAAAAGCACTTATCTTTTCTAGTTTCCAACATCATCACCTTAATATACAGAATGTTCCCGGGTTAAACGGCTAAAAATTGGGAAGAGGTAGTGGATCAAAAAACTAGCTCAAAATGTGTTTTGTTGATTTGCTCGTTAGCCTCATGGTCTGAGGCAGAGGTCACCAATTATTTTTGATGGAGGTCCGCTTTAAAAACTCGACACACTTCTGCGGTCTGGCGAAACTTTAACAGTGTCTCGTGTTCAATCCCCATAGGACTATACTAGTTCAAACACGTGTTTTTCTTTCAGTTATTTTACTTATTTATTATTGCTGGCCTTCCATGCCTATTATCCACCCACCACTGAAATAGCATCATTTCCTATCTTTCTTTATCACTATCCCGTCAAGTTCTGTTAAAAATACTCTGCGGTCCACCATTTGATGACAACTGGCCTAAAGTGTCACTTTCGCAATAGACTAGACTGCCGATGACAGGGAGATCAGGGTTCGAATCCCAGTTGGGTGTACTGATGGTGTTTTTCTTTTCAAATGGGTTTCCACTTTCACTCCACTCAAATGCGGGTATACTTCATATAAATTTAACGTTCCTCATCCTTAGCTCACTATCGTAACTAAAACAATATGCGTATAATCTGAACAATTAGTAAGATGCGGTGCTAAAAAGAATATACATATATAAATGTCGTCACACAAGGATTAGAGGGGTGTATTTAGATTATACAAAATACACAGCTGTAGTACAAATTATGAGTCTCTCCTGGGGCACATAAAGCCCTTGCGCCGGCCCTGTTAAGGAGAATGGGTAGTAGGGGTTACGTTGTAGATTGGCTCTGTCTACTACAGACCGGCTTGTTTTCTAACGCGAGGTTGAGTAAATTGGAAGTGGCTCTTACCTGAGATAAGTATCTCCCGTTTATTTACTCTCGCTACACGCTACTCTGGACATGGTCTTATTGCGCTTTGGTATTGCCCTCGAGATCTTAAAGAAGATGCGAGTTTTTTTCTTTTTGTTTTATCTTTTAATCTACACCGAGTTTTACTACCAGTCCAGATTATACTCATATTTACACTAGCTATACCCTGATTTTGTTAGCAAGTCTGTTCTGGAAGGCCTTATTTCGTACCAGTATCTTACTGTCTGTTAATATTTTGGTAGAATAAAAGGGCTTTTAGAACGGGCTTCCAACCGAAATCAGTACAGACTGAAACTTTGCGTCAAGTTTTCAATTACAAGTTTAAACTGAACCCTTTATATTTTAGAAATGTATTTGGGAATTAATTTAACCTAGGTTTTATATATATATATATATATTATAATTTTAATCTCAAATTGATCCACTTTTGATGTCGAATAGTCTAAGGAGTCATCCTTAAACTACGCAAGAGTTTTTTTGGGGATTGGAGGGAGGTCAGAATATGTCTTACGTAAGTTTTTTTTTAAATCGATGTTTATGGTGAGGTAAAATCTTATTTTTTGTCAGAAAATAAATATATTAATTTATAAAAATTCACTTATTTCATTTACTTATGATTTGTTACACTTAATTTTACTGCAATTAAAATATTGTGAACTTTTAAATCATTCGCTTTATTACCAATCCTTATGTTTGAAAATATGTTAATGATTCGAAAAATATATAGTTTACTAAATCATAAAAATTAAGTAATATAGAGGGTGTGTGACGGAAAATCTTACGATCCCTTACTTTGGAAGAGGGGTCGAAAATCATGAAAAAAAGCCATACTTAATTTAATGATGACCCCTAAGGGAGTGGTTAACTTCCCGACTTTTTGCATATCATGGCCCTTCTGAAGCCAATAATAATTCACCGCGAACCCCCACTCTCTAATTTCCACCCCCATATGAGGTGAACTTAAAAACCCACGGAGGTGACCTGGCGGTCTAGGAGTAAGGTGTCAGACTTCTTTGCTGGGGTCCGGTGTTCAATCCCCGGCCCCAGCATAGATTTATCTGATTGCCAAACCCTTCCTTCACCTCTGACAAGACGTGTATTGATCACAACTTGTGAATGTGTGAAATGCCAGGCCTCCAGCGCGGTTCAGATCCCACGTTAAACTGTAGGTCCTCCATTTCATCTCACAATCAACCTACCATTACACATTAGCGTAAGTGTGTATAACCCGAACGGGTAGTAAGACGCGGTGCTAATAATAATAATTAAAAACCTACGCATGCATTTATAGTAGATATTCTACATAACCCATTTCAAATTTATACATGACAGTAAAGGAAATAAAATAAATGTTTAACCCAAAAATTGTGAACTGTGGATATATTTTTTAAGATGTGAAAATACGAATAAAAAATAACTGAAAAATCTAGATATTTTTCGGGGACTCCCCACAGGACTCCTCATGGACTCCAGGTTGGGAACCTCTGAGCCAAGGCTTTTGCGATGGACTGGGCTGACGACAACGGGGGTTTTGAATCCCGATGGGGTGTACTGAGGATAATTTTTTCCTAATTTTTTTTCCCCCACTTTTCCTCGACGCAAATGTGGGTTCACTTACTCTAAAATCAAGCTTCTTCACCCTTAGCGTAATTGGTATATAATATGCATTTCACCCGGGGGTGGAGTAAGCTGCGGTGCTAAAAAAAAAGTCTAAACGACCTATTGTAGTCGGTTTAGTGATGTGGTATCGAAATAAATGTATCAATACTTCACTCATTAAAAGTATCGGAAGAGAAATATCGATAGCATAGTGGTATCGAAAGAAAAGTATCGTTATCGATATGCTAATCTGGAAAAAAAACATACATATATTTTATCTATTATAATAATAATTTGATTTAAGGAATGCGTATAACCCGAACGGGTAGTACGACGCGGTGCTAATAATAATAATGATTTAAGGAAAGGGTAGTAGACTGGGTGCTACTCGCCCCATTATCCGGTCAGGCATCAGTCTGTATTATTATTATTATTATTATTATTATTATTAGCACGTCTTACTACCCAGTCGGTTTGTACGCATTTACGCTAATGTGTAATGGTAAGGTGATTGTGAGATGAAACGGGAGTACCTACAGTTTAACGTGGGATCCGAACCTCGGTTGAGGCCTGGCGTTCCACATCAGGCTGTATTGATTAAGATGAAAGAACTGTTATGAATTATGATGAGCTAAAAGAGATTGAATGCTATAGTTACTTCTTGCTTCTCATGCAGAAAATGAGTGAGAATTGAGAAACAGTGCCATTTGTTCTTCCTCCAGTCCACCTTAGTAAACAGTTAATCTAATCATGAGTGAAGATAACATAAAATTGGTTTCTTTCGATACCGATCCGATACCAGAGTGTGAGTACTAATATCAGTAAAAGTATTGGGAAAAAAGTATCTAGTAAAAAATACTAGTATCAAAAGGAAAATATCTATATTAGTAAAGTATCGATGCTTATTTTTCATATCCCTAATTAGGTCGCTGGCTGACACTGGTCATAGCTTACATGTCCCTTAAAAAAACAAATTTTATCCTTGTGGCCGTGGACTTTTCTACTTCATCATCTCAATCTTCCCCCGTCTCCCCTTTTTCCATCCTGGCCTCACTTCGCCACTGGTAAAATACAGAGTGGCCCACGGAAATGTAGACCTCCACCTATATCCAGCAGGTGCCTCACTCTGAATTGGAGGAGGTCAATCCCCTTCCCCCATATTGTGACATGAAGAATGAGTCAATCAAGCTTTAGACAAGCAGTTCACGTGCTCATTCTTCATGTCACAATATGGGGGGAAGGGGATTGACCTCCTCCAATTCAGAGTGAGGCACCTGCTGGATATAGGAGGTTAGACTACATTTCCGTGGGCCACCTGTACAAACAAGTAGGCCTAAGCTTCACAATGCGCTCCTAACAAGCGCACAGCCGACAACACCTTTGATGTGCAAATAAGCGCTGCAAGCTTTATAATACCAAATTTTCTGGTTTTTTGTGCTCGGTGTCGTGTTGTTTATGTTGTTGCTCCTCATTTCAGGAAGCACGTCACCAAGAGCACACACACACACACACATCGTGGAACACAAACCCTTCTTGTTAATTCCTGGATTTCCTGAACGAACCACTCCGCTGAATTATCTCATTTCCCGTCCCTGGCTCTCTGCAGTTTCCTGTTGCAAGTGATACACACAGGGTGATATTTTCGTACGTATTTCTTATCCCGAATTCAATGAGAGTCGACTCTCATGGTGGCTCAGTAAAACAAGTAATTCTCTTGGGAAACTTTTGCGAAATTTGAAAGCAGCTCAGATCCTTGTTTTCAGCGATGTTTTAATACAGACGTATTCGTGGAAGAGGAACACAAATTGTCTGACACTAGTAAATTTAGGAGTGTTTGGTACTTGCTTCGGTGGCCACATGGTTTTAAGGCAGGGGTCGTCAACTTTTTAGTGGTGGTGTGCTGAAGTAATACTGCAAAGTAGCTCAGCGTGCCAACCAGACTGATCCCACCCAAATGGTTTTTATTGTTGTACTAGTTAACTAGTACAACTATCAAAACAAATTTAAGTTGATCTTGTAAAATGTAAATATATCAATATGTTTTCATATCCAGGCGTTGATTAAGATTATATAAATAAACTGGCTATTTTAATTTTTTCATGAAAATTACTTTTAGGTTACTTTACAGAAGCAGAAACTTCCCTATCTCCGCAACTATTTGAAATACTAAATAACTTACTATCGCAAAATTGTAGTACTATTAAAATTAAAAAACTTTTATATGAAATATATTTTTTATAAAACCAACAGTTTCTAAGATATTGGCAAATATGTATTAATAAAATTTTGTGAGCTTTAGTTTTAAAGAGATACTACTTAAATTTTAACGCAATAATTCTCCAATGCCATAGAGTTATTAATTAAAGTAAGTCTCTCAAAAAATATGTTATTTTTCCTTAAACCTCTTAAGAGAAATGTTTGTATAACAATGACCTATCTCCATTTTAGACTCAAAAGTCAATATTTACATTATTTATTGGTCAACATTTATAAATGAGCAATTTAATAGCAATGCGATGACATGAAGATGTCAAAAAATTTAACCGGAAGTCGAAATTTTAATACGAAGGGTTGACCCTTGTGGACCCAATATTGATATTTTTTTTTATCGGTCCAAACATACAAATGAGGACATTAATTCTTTAAAAATAAAATTATAAAACTTAAAACCGAGACTAATAAAATGTTTTACATAAGTATAGTGTGATTTATGCTTGAGTTTGCTAGTGTATATTATTTCGTTTCAAATATATTAAGAGTTTTGATTAAATATCTCCATTTTAAACAATAGAGCGAGAAAGTCCGTGTGGAGTTCCGTACCATTTATTTCCTAAACGCTTGTCCACTCTTCTTCCAAACAAATGCGGATACATTTCCTTTAAATTCAACCTTCATAATAATTAACTCATTAGCATAATTAGTACGTTTAAGTTTTATAACCTGAACAGGTAATAAGACGTGGTGCTAAAAAAAACAGTGGTTTCCATGTTATTCATACAAAAGAAAAATGAAATATTTGTTTTTAAAAACATTTAGCTTATAGAAGTGGTTTTAATTTTTTAATTATTATTTCAATTTCAATTTTAATTATTATTTCAAGTATCTTACGTGCATTTACCCGCCTCAGTGTCCAAATGGTCCAAAGTGTCACTTTATTGTTAGATTGACTTCCCTAAGATGGGGAAATCGGGGTTCAAATACCGTTCGGGTTTATTGAGGGCGATTTTTCCTCAATGCTTTCCCACTTTTCTTCCACGCAAATGCGGGTAGATTAGTTCTAATATATTTTCTTCCTCACCCATAGCCCGTTAGAATAATTACATATGTAATAATTGTAGTAAGACGCGATTATAAAAAATAAAAGTATATTTTCTGAACCGACATACATGACACTCAGCCCCCTGGCCGTTAAATCAATATAAAGGGTACCAACATCTCAAAATTGAAAAAAAAAACGGCCATGCCGGGATTAGAACCCGGGGGCTTAACTCGGCAGCCAAACACGCTACAGACAGCTAAGAAAATGAACACACTATGGGTTATAATTATTTATGCTTATGTACTAATTACAGTAATGTGTTGACTATGAGGAGGGTTAGATTTAGAGGAAGTGTACCCGCATTAGTGTGAAAGCAGAGGGGAAAACCATTTAGTAAAGACCCCCATCAGTACATCCGACCGGGATTCTAACCTCAAGCTCAACGTCACCAGTTGTCCGTTTTATTGGTAAAATGTCACAATAAGGAATTCGCGTACATTTATTATAAATTATACCTTCCTTAATCCTAGAGCATTGTTGGTGAAATGTGGGTTTATCCTCTCGCTTTGATAAATTAACGGGTGGGGACTGGATGTTGTTCCTGTCTTAGTATTAATTTGGATTATAAGGCATGTGAAGCTACGACAGACCTAGCAAGCCGGCAGTGAAAAATATAGGGCTTGAATAAAAAAACTGACCCAGGCCACAGAGTGGAAACAGTAATGGATAGAAAATAGCTTTCTTTATCCCTAAGCCATTAACGTAAATACGTGGTACATAAAAAAACTAGTCATATGAAACAAATCATTTTGACAAAAAGTACCGAAGACCGTATTTATAGTGAAATTCGGTGACCTGGTGGTCTAGGGGTAAGGCGTCAGACTTCTGTGCTGGCGGCCGGGGTTCAATCCTCGGTCCCGGCACAGATTTATCTGATTTCCAAACCCTTCCTTCACCTCTGACGATACATCTTGTGAATGTGGGGAATGCCAGGCCTCCACCGTGGTTCGGATTCCACGTTAAACTGTAGGTCCTCCATTTCATCTCACAATAACCCTACCATTACACATTAGCGTAAGTGCGTATAACCAGAACGGGTAGTAAGATGCGGTGCTAATAATAATAATAATAATATAGTGAAATTCGAAACATTCGTAGCTGCTTCTCCTTAACGATCCTGCCCAGACAATGAGGCTCTTAGTCCAATAAAGTTAGTAGAAGCCAGCTGCTCGGAATTAAGACGCGAAAAAAATAAATATATATCAAGACATTCTGGATGAGTACCATGTGTGGGAACTGGAACTGATAATTACATCATGGTACAACATGTGAAGATGACGTCACGTCTAGCTCACATGAGGAAAAGGGGGGGGTAAGACTCTTTGTTGAAGTGCGGCCAGGATGTGCAGGGTTTAGTTAGCGAGTGTGAGGATGATGATGATGATGATGATGTATGACTTGTTAGGTCAGCGTTTGGATCATTTCCCCAATTAGAGGATATTACGTGACCTTTCCTCTGTTGCACGTGACTGCAATACACACAATACTGTTTCAAAGTGCACATTCTTGCTATGATGCTTTGTTGCACATGACTGCAATACACACAGTACTGTAAAGTGCACATTCTACGTACTATGATGCTTTGTCGTATCGTGCCTGCTATACACACAGTACTGTTTCAAAGTGCTCTTTCTACGTGCTATGATGCTTTGCTGCACATGACTGCTTTACACACAGTACTGTAAAGTGCACATTCTACGCGCTATGATGCTTTGTCGTGCGTGCCTGCTATACACACAGTACTGTTTCAAAGTGCTCTTTCTACGTGCTATGATGCTTTGCTGCACATGACTGCTATACACATAGTACTCTGTACTGTGTTCATTCTACGTGCTATGATGCTTTGTTGCGCATGACTGCTATACACACAGTACTGTAAAGTGTACATTCTACGTGCTATGATGCTTTGCTGCACGTGCCTGCAATACACACACTACTGTAAAGTGTACATTCTACGTGCTATGATGCTTTGTTGCACGTGACTATAATACATAGTGCATCGTATAGTGTATAGTGTACATTCCACGTGAAATGAAGCCCTATTGCACGTAACTGCAATACATAATAGCATTGTACAACATGCATATGATTTTTTAGTGAGCGAAAACGACTGTCGAAAGATCCTTTTAGAATACTGTAAGATACAATTAACGTGATGTTGCAGACACTTTAAACCTTTCAAAATGTACATCAACTCTCAAATGTGGCATTATATAAGTAGGTATAACTAGACGTATGAATAAATTAAACTAGTTTTAATAACTTAGTGCAGGGGTTTCCAAACCTTTTTAAACCGAAAGAGCCCTTGCACTGGAGAAATTACATGCTGGAGCCCTAATAAAAAATAATGCTTACACTAATCTGATGAAAATTAAATAACAAAAGATAAATTTTACAAGAATTCAGTATAAAACCAACGGGGGAAAAAATCAAATGTTCTGGCTGTGTGGCTTCACCAACTGCCCTTATTCAGATTAGGGAGGGGGGAGGGGGGTAAATGGATCTCCTAATTACTGATGCTATATTTTCATAGTGAGCAAAACAAATAAGTTCCCTTCAGTGGCCGGATGGTCTAAGGCGTCACTCGTGTTAGACTGGCCTACTGAATACGGGGAGATAAGCGTTCGAATTCTGTTTGGGTCTTTTTAAGGTGGTTTTTCCTCAAAGTTTTCCTAATATCATTAGACGCGCATGCAGATAGATTATCTCTAAAATGCTCCCTTCCTCATCCTTACCTCATAGAATAAATATATCATAGTTAAATGCGAATCCCAAGGGCTCTGCAGAGCACAGTTTGAAAAATACCGACTTGCTGACTGGTCAGATAAATTTATTTGTATCACAATCTGTCTATTGCGAGCACACTGGCAGTAAAAAAACAACTTACGAATAAAGAGTCATTGAATCGGTCTGGTAAGGAATGATTGTGTGTGTGAGTGTATGTGTGTGAGCGGCATAACACTTCGGATAAGAGACTCGTGCCAGAGGTCAGTGGGACGGGTCACGTACTCACTCTCATTTCTAGAAGGTCACGGGTTCATTGACTTGCTTAGGTTCCTTATCACTTGCCAGGACACAGGCCATCCCCTAACCCCCCCTCTTTCCAATACTAGAGCTGGACTTATATGATGGATCCAGCCTCGTAACGACACAACAACCAGCCCCCATACTAATAGAGCTGGATTAAAATGGTGACCTTGCCTTGTCATGACGCAACAACCAGCCCCAATACAATTGGTGGCTTAGTTTCAAAAATGATGTTCTTAAATTTAAATTTAAATTTAAATTCATGTGATCTGTGCAGGTGATCCTCTGGGATTTTAATCATCTTAAAATTCCACTAAAACAATTTCATTTCTTATTATCATAATCTATATAAGTTTTATTTTCAGTATAGTATCAGAAAAATAGTTAAAAATGGCTTAGCTATTTTATAATAATTTTAGTTCCCCCCACAGCTATCTCGTCTTACCCTTGTCCCCTAACACACTATTTGATAGCTTTATGTAGTCCTATATTATGTATCTAGGGCCTAAGTATGTCTCCAACAGACACATTTTAGTATTTCGAGGGAAGTCTGTTCACTTTTGTTTTTATCTATATTTAGATTTTACAAATTAAGAGGTAGCGTGGTTTATTCATTTACTTAGCGCCACATCTTACTACCTGTTCGGTATGTACGCTTAAGTATTAATTACACTAATGGGTTAAACATTGTAAAGGTTGAATTTAGAGGAAATTAACCCTCATTTGCGTGGAGGTAGAGTGGAAAACCATTTAGGTAAAACCACCCCCAGTTCACCCAAGCAAGATTCGAACCTTGATCGCCCCCGTCTCCAGCAGTCTAGCTAAACACAAAACTAGCGCGTTAGCTAACTACGCCACCGAGACGGGTGGTAGCGTGGTTTGCTTTCATGCCTTTGCCTAGTTGTATAGAGAGGTTTTTTTCCTTCAAGTTTTGGATTTTCTCATAAATATGGCATGCTCCATAGGCCTAAACTATATCTATAATAATAACTCTTGCCTTGTTATCACGATGTGCTGTGTTTTTGCAGTTTTTAAAGCAATATATATAAATTAATAAAATAGTTTTCTAATAGAAACATAGAATTTAATTTTATTCACATGGTGATATCAACAGTAGTTGAATATTTGTCATGAGAATAGCGGCATAATACCCGCCTCGGTGTTGTAGTTGGATAACGCGCTGGTTTCGTGTTGAGCTAGACAGCCGAGGACGGGGAGATCAAGGTTCGAATCTCGGTCGGGTAAACTGGGGGTGGTTTTTACTAAATGTTTTTCCACTCTCCCCCCCCCCCATGAAAATGCGGATACACATCCTATAAATTCAACCTTCTCAATTACTAACCCATTAGCATAATTGCAGTAGCTCCATGGCTTCTTTGGTGCTGACTGACAGCTGACAGTTTTGAAAAGTTACCAGACCAAATTATGTATCCCTACGCCGAACCATATGATCTGCAAAAATATGTGTTTATCAGCTGTCAGTTGTCAGTCAGCACCAAAGAAGACATGGGGCTACTGTAGTATTTAAGCGTATAACCCGAAAGGTTAATAATATACGGTGCTAAATAATAATAAAAGGATAGGTTCTCCCCTCTTTCCAACCCTCCTATTTAGTTACTTGGTAGGCCAAAAGTTCCGCTTGCGGAAAATTCTCCGGAAACTTATTTTTTAATAATTTAGTACCGAGTTTAACTACTTTTCCAGGTTATACGCATATGTAGCTCCACTAGCTAAGAATAAAATATTCAAAGCTACTATTTATGCTTTTAGTGAGGATTACTCCATTTAGATATCATATTCTGAAAAATTGAAAAATGATATCTGGACACGGGAATCGAACCCGGGACCTTCGACCTGGTAGTTGGCTTACTGCTGCTACTCATTATTCAATTTTCATAATATGATATTTAGATGGCGTAATCCTTACTAAAAGCATAAATAATAACTTTGGCTATTTGATTCTTAAACGTGCGATCCTTAACAATTATAATAATTGTACAGTAGCACCCGCCTCGTTGGCGTAGTTGGCTAACGCGCTAGTCGTGTTGAGCTCGACTGCTGAGGACGGGGAGATCGAGGTTCGAATCTCGGTCGGGTGATCTGGAGGTGGGTTTTCCTAAATGGTTTTCCACTCTCCCTCCACGCAAATGCGGGTTCACTTCCTCTAATTCAACCTTACCAATTCCTAATCTATTAGAGTAATTAGTACTTAAGCGTATAAACCGAACGGGTAGTAAGACGCGGTGCTAAATATTATTATTATTGTACAGTAGCAGCAATAAGCCAACTACCGAGTCGAAGGTGGTGGCGTTATTTGATAGCTCGTGATCTTAATGAAATCACACATTTGTAGCTAACGATTTCCACACGTCCATCATAGACTCTGCCTTAAAAATGAGTGAAGAATGGCCTTGGGCACGGGACGATTCCTGGATAGCTCAGTGGTAGAACATTGGCGTACTAAACCAAAGGTTTGGGTTCAATTTCCATGTCCAGGTGTCATTTTTAAATTTTCAGAACCTACTAGTTAAGCTTATATTTTAGGAATGAGGAAGGCTGAATTTTAGAATGATTGTACCCGCATCTGCGTGTATAGGGAGTAGAAAACAATTTTGAAATATCACCTTCAGTACACCAGACCTGTTTTAGAGTCCCAACCTCCCATTATCGGAAGTCTAGTCCAACGTGGGAGTGACGTCTTAGACCATGTGGCCAATGAAGCAGGTATCCGGAAAATTGACCGCAAAATATCAGTGCTATTACTTTCTAAAAGTTTCTTCTCACTATTATTATTAGCACCGCGTCTTACTACCCGTTTGGGTTGTACGCACTTACGCTAATGAGGAATGGTAGGGTGATTGTGAGATAAAATGAAGGACCTACAGTTTAACGTGGAATCCGAACCACGGTGGAGGCCTGTCATTCCTTCTTCTCACTAATATTCTGCTATAGTTACTTTAACCGAACCCATTGTAGAGCTAAAAGTTACAGACCTAAAAGAATAACACACTAAAACGAATAGATGGACACACACTCATATAATCATCACATCAGTCTTATTTATATAGACTTGGAATACAAGTGCCTCGTATCTAAAACTTCCAGACAACAAAAATGTTCATACATGAAGGGGAAAAAATCTAAAAATAAACTAGAAATCAAAGCTAAAAATAAAGAAAACAAAACGATTATCATCACGCACAAGTTTAAAAAAGAATGTTACAAAAAACATGTTTTTTTTTGTCCGGTGACATTAATAATACTTTTTTTTTGTTTATATAATTATAAAACGTCCTTACATTCTAATAAAATGAGCCCAGTTTAGTTTATCTACTAAGTTTCTAGTTGCGTGGCAAATAATATTCACAAATCACAATATCATAAAGATTGTTTTAGCAATGAGAGCTAAATACGTTTTAAAACAAACGCGAGTTTATTTTGGTGGGAGCAAAGGAATGCGAGTTGAGTATTTTTTAAATTGTTCAAGCAANAAAAAGCTTGAGCTAAATAAATCAAATATTGGGTCAGTAGATACGTTATTTTAATTTTCTACAAAGTGTTTGAATATCTGTCATGAGCATAGCAGTACTTTAACATATACTTCTTAAATGAAAAGAAACTTAATATGTCTAAATAAATAATACTTTTTTTTATTGTGGTCAAAATTTGTGTTGTTGTTGTAAAAAAAACAGTAAAAACTCTGACCTTAAATAACGTTCTCTTACACTAAGCCTTAAAGGCTCCAAATAAAATTCTTCTGAATTGCTTGTTAAAGAAAAGAAAGTAAAAGAAAAGAGGGGAATCAAGACATGTGATATGTTGACGTTGCATTTAAATGCAAACTATAAATCAAAAGCTTTCATGTTAAAAAAAAAAGGAGTTCAATGGGACGCACAATATCCCCACTCTGTTAAGAAATAAAACGGAATGTCAAGAGTTTGACTGTTCGTTGAGCTGAGGTGTGATTGAAACCGATGATTGTTTTGGGTGGAAGAATAAGATATGAAGGGTACACGGGAAAATGGAGGAAAGTCACATTACACATATTTTCCAAGACAACTGTTTATATCTCACTCTGAAATGACTACAGCAAATACTTTTTTTAATTAATTTAAATATTGCAATACTTTTTTTAGTCATAATCTAAGGTCTCATGATTGTCTAATAGATGGCAGTACTGACTAAATTTGAGTTAAAGTGGTTTTTCCTCTATTTCCTTTCCTATGTAGCCTTAGTATGTTACAAACAAATAAATATGATAGTTTCATGCGGTGTCGGGCAAGAAAGAAATGTGTGATAATGTCACGTGATATATATGTATATGCAGTTTAGTCTTTCCCAAACTTTGGATTAAGATGGAATGTAAGGGGACGCGAGATAAGGCCAGTTATTTTTGCAGTTTTTTTTATGGAAACAAATTTTTTGGCCAAAATAAATAAAATGTTTCTTCAGTACAAACAAGACTTTAATTTTCTTCACATGGTGATATCAACAGTTCCTAAATATTTGCCATGAGCATAGCAGCATTATCTAACAAACTTTTTAAATTAAGAGAAAAAGTTGTCATTAAATTCCAGGTTACCCTTGAGAGAGATTAAAAAAAATTGAGGTTACCAAAGAACTACAAAAACAAATGGATTTTTCTCGTTTCCCCTTACATTCCACTTTAATGAACGTACCCCTTCTATTTTTTCAATAAAAAACAGGTAAACAAATACCGGGTATCTTATAAGTTATAACATATAAACGCTTCTTTCAGATTTTAACTGGCTGAGGTCCTGTTTATTAACCATTTAAAATTTTGTATGTCTGTCTTTATGTTTGTCCCTAAACAACTGTTAAATTGTGGACAAATTTTAACGAAATTCAGTAGGGATGGTCTTGGGACCTATAATCAACCACCTATGTCAGCCTACATAGGTTTTCAATTCGTTTATCCCTCTCAATATAGTGGCCATTCAGTAGATTTTCATTTAATAGCACATCATCTTATGTGATATATATTTAAAATTCTAAGCTTTCGATTGAGTATTTATGGTGTATTTTTGTTGAAATATATTTCTAGGCTGACTTTGTAGATCACGTTCAATGGTTTTTCTCTATGAATATAATGTACTATTAAAGAAGGAATAAATTTGTTTTCTATATAAATTGATCACAGAAAAAAAATCAAACAAAAATCCAAAGAGAGATCTTAAAGCTGTAGTAACAAAAAGAACAAAGAGTGAAAGAGGTCTTCTGTTCACAGAACTACTAGTAAGACTGCAGTAACAATAATAACATGGAGGGAGTGAGGTCTTATGTTCACAGAACTACTAGTAAAACTGTATAACATGGGAGGGCGTTCACAAAACTACTAATAAAATTTTAGAGTATTAAGCTAAACAAAGCCGTGGTAGAAGAAGCAATATCCTTTCATGAGTTTTTATCTTTTATTGTCAAACTCTTCGTTAATTTGTTTATCATACTTGTTATCATCAAAAATATATCGTATTTAGTAAAACGCAGTGATACTTTGTGTTTCCCTAGTGGTACGCGTACCACAGTTTAGGAAACACTGCACTAGTTTTGTTTTTTTTTTTATCTCAAGGAATTGAGAGCAGGTCGAGATGCATCGTTTGAGTGACCAATGAATAGAAAGAACTATTTTCACACTTCTGTTGAGAGTTCTTTTGACCTTTACAGCTTTATTGATAACCCGCTATATATAATATTTTAGATTGAGGGTAAAAAAAACTCCATGGCGTCAGCTCACAATCAACTTATACCGACAATGCGGTCGCCGTAATTTGGCGAAGCTAGTGCCAACTTCTGAGGATTGCGGGTATCATGTGCTCATCATAACAAACCCTCCGGCTATTAATCTCAATTTTATAGACCGGAACCGCTACTTTTTCATTCATCTGGAAACTCCGGGAATCGAATCCGGGACTTCTGGATCTGTAGCCAGGAGCTTTGACTACTAGATCACAGAGGCGATCAGATTGAGAGTAAAAGTTAAACCATTTTAACTCTGAAGAACCCACATCCTTGGGCACATGGGCTAAGGCGTAAAGCTTATCTGAATCGGTAGGTCATTTAAGTGAGAGGTCGGGGTTAGCGTCCGGGCCAGGTTAACTTGATTTTATTATCTGAAGGTTTTTACTCTGCCTACATTCCAATTTTCATATGAAAGGCCTTATCTGACAGCTATAAAAGTAACTAGAGCTATTTTCATGGATAAATAAGTCCAGTCATGTGATCTGTAACTGTCAATTTAGATATTATCAATACATATACAATAACATTAACAATATAGTAAAATGTAATAAAAAATGATCATAATAATAGTTGTATTATCTTACAATTTTTTTCCCACTAAAATCCTGCAATATTTAGAATACATGCTAATGAATGTTTATTTCTTCTAAATTGAATTCTACTTATATAATCTTTATTAGTGTAAAAATGTAAGGGGTCCACACGGGTAATAAGAGGTGGAACATAAATATTTTACATATAGAAATTCATCACCATATTAAAAAAATTAAATTAAAAAAAAAATCAAAACTTTAGATGCTTTAAAATAACTTTTGAAAAAGTGTATTTTTAATAAATCCATAAGTCGTTAGATTTTTTTTATTTAGCACCGCTTCTTACTACCCGTTCGAGTTAAACGTTTAAATCTTAATTACGCTAATGGATAAGGAATGGCTAAGGTTGAATTTAGAGGAAGTGAACCCGCATTTGTGTATAAGGAGAATGGAAAAACATTTAGGAAAAACATATCCCAGTTCACCCGACCGGGATTTGAACCTCAATCTACCCGTCCTCGGTAGTCTGGCTCAACACGAGACTAGTGCGTTAGCCAACTACGCCACCGAGGCGGGTAAGTCATTATCTATCTATCCTGTACATTCTGTTTTCCCTGAAAGGTAGCAAGCAGTCATACCTTGACCGATGGCACCATGGTGTAACTATTCAAGGTAAGACTGCTTGCTACCTTCCAGGTTACACAGAATATACACGCAGCGAGAAAAGTTTACGTTGGTAGAAGTTACCTCTCTTTCCATGATCTTAAAAACAGCTTTTTGGTTCTCGTACCAAGTATTTTAAGAAATGTTTTGATATATTTTGATGATTACTTTTTGATAATCTTTGCCCTCAGGCTTGAAAGAAACAACAATTTGTATCAGATTCAAGTTTGGGTATCTTTGCTATACCGGGGTTATTGACTTCGTGGATAAAAGTAACAACTTAAAAAAGTAAATAAAGGACAAATTCATCGACAACAAACTTCCAAGACAAGAATTACAAAAATATCGATGGCAAACTTGTAGATATATGACAAACTCATCCATAAAAAAACTCCCAGGCAAGGATAAAAAACTCGTCCACAGCCAACTTTTAAGCAAGAATGACAAACTGATGTATGACCAACTTACAAATTGCTTTACAATAGGAGAATAAATAACTGATTTACAACAAACTTCCAGACAATAATGACAAAATTATCACCAAGAAACTTTCATATATTAATCTGCAGAAAATTTCCAGGCACGAATGACCAACTCATTGACATTAAACTTCCAGATAAGGATTACAAATGTATCGTCAACAAATTCCCAGTTAAGGATGGCAAACTCATTGACAACATAATTCCAGGCAAGGAACGATAAACTCATCGTCAGAAATCTTCCAGGCAAGGATGACAAACTCATCGACAGCAAACTTCTAAGCAAGGATGACAAAATCATCGACAGCAAATTTCCAGATAAGGATGACCAACTCATCGACAGCAATCTTCCAGGCAAGGATGACAAATTCATCAGATAAATAACTCGTGGTGTGCCGTTTGGGATATACACATATGTACTAATTATTCTAGTGTACTAGGGACGAGGACGGACGCATTTATAGAAAGTGTAACCGTATTTGTGTGGAGGGAGAGTGTAAAACCATTTAGGAAACCATCCCTAGTACACCAGACTCGGATTCAAACCCCGATCGCCTGTCTAAGGCAGTCCAATCTATTGAGAAAGGGACGCCTTGCCATAGGCCTTTCACACAAAACTTAAATTGCTGCTAAAGTTAGTAATCTTCAATACAAGGCGAAGTCAAGAAGTGTATATGAGCAAGAAATACTTTAAACAGAAATTCGCGGTCAATTCTCTATACAAACTCTTATCATTCGATTTACTACACGAAGAACTTTAATGTGTGCGTTGGAGGCAATCCCCAACAAATAACATTAGCACTTTTTATTGCTCAAGATATCGCAGAGCTAAATCTTTAACCAGCGCTTGTTTTTTCTCCAAGCAGTCACGGTACGTCCAATTAAATGTAAAGAAAAAGTAGCAACTAAAACAAATATTCGAATTTTATTGAACCTTTTCCACGTTGGAAACAAGTCACGAAGCTATACAGATCTTATTTTTTATATTAAAAAATGTAAATTCTATCCAATTTTTATGAACAAGTTTCCCTTTCCGATGAGATTAATTTTTAAAAAATGGTAGCCTAAATTTAACAAAAGATTGTTTTGTTTTGGGGATCATATTATAATATCGTTATTATGATAAAACGTCTTCTATTTTTTAAATAGAGAAATTACACCTATAGTGCAATCGCGAAAGTAAGGCAGGCTTAGAAAATGTATATATATATATATACATTTGTTTTTCCCTCAATATTTATATAAAAAATATATTGTTTTATCGGAATTGATAATACTTGACTAAAGTGACAGCTGAATATTGATCTTATTATTTGTTATATGAAAATGTGAAAGTAATTTGATAAATCACTTTTCTAAAGTCACTATGGTATTATAATTATGGGGAGCATTTTTTTAAAGAAAAAGTACACATATATATATATATATATATATATATATAACATGCCACGTTTATGTTACAAATTAAAAAAGAGGAGACGTAGAGGATATACAAAGACGAAAATTAATAGAGGGAAAGAAAAAATTTGAAACACATAACTGTTTATTAAAATTTATTTTTCTTTGCTAATTCGAGTGAATACCGAGATATTCAGGACTAGTTCCACCTGGATAGCTCAGTGGTAGAACATTGGCGCGCTAAGCCAGCTCTCCTGGGTTCTTGTTCCATGTCCAGATGTCATTCATCAAATAAATTTAAATTGACTGATCATTATTTATTTTAAATATAAAGTTTATTTTACACCGGTTTTTAATTCTCTCTTCACGTAAATTTGAGTACATTTACATTAACTATTCTACCTTTTCTTATACCCGCCCATTAGGTAAATTAATTATGTTTAGTCCGGATGGGTGGTAATATATTATAAAAAACACAATCGCACGTAATGCTTTTACATATTTTAATTAAAAATATATTTTTAAGAAATCGGCTATCAGCAAACTAGCCTAGATATTTTTTTCTCAGAAAAAAAATTAATATAATTTTGATGATATGAAATACTCCTCATAGTTTTGAACAAAATCGTTGGTGCCATTTTCGGAAGACTTTGAATTTTTAAAATTTCGGTATCAGTAAACTACCTTTAATTTTAGGATGAAAATAAAAATTCAAATTTGAGACTTGAGGTATGAACCTATGGTATATAAATATCAAATTTGAACGAAAATCATGAAACCCTTTTGGATGTATCCTCAAGTAGGCTACATACAAACAAAGGGGGAGACAAAATCGTAAGACCGTATTTATTAATTTTTACCTCGGGGNATTATAATCAAGAGGTTGATAAATTATTATTATTAGCACCGCGTCTTACTACCCATTCGGGTTGTACGCACTTACGATAATGTGTAATGGTAGGGTGATTGTGAGATTAAATGGAGGACCTACAGTTTAACGTGGAATCCGAACCACGGTGGAGGTCTGTCATTCCACACATTCACAAGATGTCTTGTCAGAGGTGAAGGAAGGGATTGGTAATCAGATAAATCTGTGCCGGGACCGAGGATTGAACCCTGGACCCCAGCACAGAAGTCCGACACCTTACCACTAAACCACCAGGTCACCGAGGTTGATAAAAAAAGTGTTTAAGATTACAATACTTTCTTTATACGACAGAGTAAAAAAAAAATCCCGTTTGCTCTGTAATGACAGTTGTGACTAATTTTAGCCAACCTCTGTCGTAAGCTAAACGTCTGGAGTGGATGTAACTAATCAAGACAAATCAAACTGTGACGAAATGAAGGAGGACAAAAGAGGGCGAGTGAGATAAAGATAGTGGCCCTCACAAGAAGAAGTGAGTCATCGAAATCTTTTTGGGTGTTGAGAGCTCTTCATTTATAAAGCTTCATGACCAGAGTTCGGCAACCTTTTTTTTCTTGAGCTACTTTCATTGTTTTTTTTAGAGTTGGGTCGAATCATATAATTCTCGGATCTGAATCTCGAAATCGACTCTTTAAATTTTCTTTCGAATCCGTGAATCTTTGAAAAATGTTCAGTTATAATTTAAAGGGAAAATATTTAAAATTTCATTTAAAAAAGTTGTTTTAACGCTTGCACGACTGACAAATTATATTTTGTTTGTTATGTCTATTAGTTATTACGTTATACACACACAACAAGTATAACTTATTTTAGTGAATTAATTATATTGTGATACTATTTTGTCTCTTTTTTTGTGATTGTGTTACTCTCCTAAATACACACGTCTATATAATTCATTTTACCAATTTCTTAAAAATGTTATATCATGTGAAGGTCTTTATAATTGTATTTAAAAAACTCTTTTGAGATTTTTTACGAAACTCAAATCTCTCAAATACCATAAGATTCGAGGGATTTTATAAATCTAGAATTAGAACGTACCATCTCTACTTTTTGTATTTAATTTTTTTATCACTGCATCTTACTACCCGTTCGGGTTATCTCAAGTACTAATTACACTAATGGGTTCGGAATTGGAAAGGTTGAATATAGAGGAAGTGAACCCACATTTTCGTGGAGGTAGGGTGGAAATACACTTAGGAAAAACCACACCCAATTCACCTGACTGAGTTTCGAATCTCGATCTCCATCCTCGGCAGTCTAGCGTAACATGAAACCAGCGCATTAGCTAACTACGTCACCAAGGCGGGGGTTTTCGTATGGAATATATGATCGGAGAGATATATGACGTCTAGGTTCAGTCGTCTAGAGCTCCGTCCATACTTGAACAGAACAACCAACACGAACATGTTTGCGACAAGTGTGGACGGTTTTACGAACAGAACATTGTAGCAGAATGTGTTCGTTGTTCTGTTCTGCACCGATCTACCATTTGTCGGTTTTTGCCCGTCTCATCAAAGGATGTTCGTGTTCGGTCTTGTTCTCTTCTGGATGCTTCCGTGAACATTTCTCCGAACATACAGTCATTGGCCGGACAGCAGCGGAGTCACACATGTGTTTTGATTTTCTAAATCTACATATATCTTTTGGCGAGTGTATTTCTTAGTGTGTGTGTTGAATTAATATTAATACGACATTATTATCTCAATATTTTTGCATAGTGTAGAGGAGCAAATTAAGCTCATAAGCCCCGCCAGGCAATCTGGAATCCTAAAGATTTAGATCACTATAATAAAATAAAAACAGTATGCGTGGAGGAGATTGGGGCCGTAATGGACAGGGATGAGAACAAGTGCAGTAAAAAAAATTTAATGTGTGCTAGCAGCCCTTAGAAAGGGAAAAAAGAAAATTAGATAACATCGGTACAGGAAAAGTTAAGAAATTATATACAAACTATTATATATATAAAAAACGTTTTTGTAGGTTAAATATTTTCTTGACCCCCAGTCAGCAAAATACGCCCTAAGTAGGGTACTTAGGGACAACTAGGGGAGGATTTATTTGGCACCACGTCTTACTACCCGTTCAGGTTTGTTTGTCGAATGGTCTAGACTCTCTAAGGTTTCGGCCAGACTGACAAACGTGCGAGCGAGCTAACGGGCGACTGCGTGGCCAAACTGGCGAGCGAGCGTGTGATTAGTAGATAGCTCTCAATAGTTGTTGATGAGGAGGCAAAGGTTTGAATCTTGGTTCAATGAACTGAAAGTGGTTTTTGACAAGTGATTTATTATTGTGTTTTTCTCATCCTCTATCCGTGCTATTGGTGATTCTTATTAATTTTGTAAAGGCCTATTTTGATTATAATATTAAAGTATTTTAAAACATCAGTTAAATGTATATATATTGGTATGGTTTATGATCTGACCATTTAAATTAGGCCGTTAGTAGCAAGGGTGCTAAGCCTGTCGATAATAATAAAAATGTCAAAATGAGAAGTTTTCATAGCACTCAAAGAACCAACATACAATAATATTGCCTAACGCCTATAAACTAGACTGTACCGGCTCGAGTGCGAGACCTCCAGTCTGGCCACTTCTCATTACAACCAATGTGTTCTATTTTTATTTTTTTAGTCGCTCGCCCAGTCGGCCGCACCCACTTCCTCATCCCTAGCGCATCAGCGAAACAGTTTAGAAAATTCAAACATATTTAATTGCGGCCAAAATTGATAACATTTTTTAATATATCATTATTGTTTTTATTTTATAAGTATTGATGCAGATAATATGACCTGATGTATGAATATATTAAAATTGTTTTAGTAACTACCAGATACTGTTTTTCCTGCCGATATCCGCCCAAAGTACATATACGTATATCCCGAACAGGCAGTAATATGTGATGTTAACAAATAATTACGTTTTCAATATATTCTCAGTTTTGATTTGATCGTCTTTTAGGATATTTTCAGTTCTGAAGAGTGTAAAAGCGCCTTAACTTTGTATGACTGGGAAATTGCTCCTTCTTCTCGCGTAGTCCACTTGATGTCAATTGGATGGTGGGTATGAGCCACTTGGACTTACATTGTTGACATTCTATCAACAGGGCTAGTAAAATGAAGTGTACGCGAAATTTCAATTAGTTGACTTCGGTGAGAGAACGAGTCATGGGGTGAATTGTGGTATATACATTTCCTTAACGACCATGTTTGAATAATTTTATCGATTTCATGACCTAGGTTGGAATCCCGGCCGGTTATACTCACGGTGTTTTATACCAAAATTGTTTTTCAGTCTCCCTCAGCGCAGATGAAGGTACACTTCCTCTAAAATTCAACCTTCCTCATGACTAAATCGTTAGCGTAATTAGTAGATTAGTACCTCCCTTCCTACCTCGCCCGTCATTGGTAGGTAAAACCCCTGATGTCGAAACCCCTGATGTCGAAATATCTGATGACGACCGTTGTTTTTCCAGCGGTGTATACCCGGTTTCGAGAACGCGGCGTTCAACGTTCAGGTGGAGGCAACCAACACGTGCGGCGAGAATGGACCGACCGAGTTCTGCGTGCAGACGGGCACCTCTGGTAACACCCAGAAGTCCTGCGAGGTGTGTTACCCGGGCAGTCACCCAGCCTTCTACCTGACGGATTTTAACAACAACGACAATCAGACGTGGTGGCAGTCTGAGACCATGTTCGAGGGGGTGCAGTACCCCAGTCAGGTCAACCTCACCATGCACCTGCGTGAGTACACTGATATTATTTGGAGGGGTGTGGGAATTCTCAAAAATTAGAGTTCGATTTGAGTTTTAATAGCTGCTCGAACTCGACTAGGAAGATTATTACAAAACTCGAAAAATTCGAGTACTTGGAATTTTCGATCTTTTCCTAAAAATATTCTTAGTTTAATTAATTTCATACAATTTTAAAATATTATTTCTTGACTATTTGATTTAGCCAATATTTGATTTTGTCTGCTTAAAAATTATACAGTTAAAAATATAAAATTGTGTGAATATAATTTTTTTTTTTAATAATTTTAAAAGAAAAATGTTTGTATTAATTTATGGTATATGATTGGATTTGCTCCGCGAATAGATTGGAAATAAAAATAAATTAAAATGTGACAAGATATCAAAACTGTGAATTTGTGCGTCTATGAACTGTGTACAGGTAAGTATTATCTGTGTGGGTAACATATTCTGGATTTACAATACCTGCTTTGAATTCATTATCAAATTTTTTGCTTTAGGTTAATCTATGTTTTTTTGTTGTTGTTTCGCGTTTATCTAGTTAAGTTCCTTAATTCTCTGAAATTAAGGGAGAAAATAACATTTATAATTAAATAAAACTTGATGTTTAACATTCCTAAATGCTTAAACATGCGTTTCCATCGTGAATACTGCTGTAATTCGGTTTAATATCTATCTATGTAGAGTATATGTGAAAATATCTTCGCCCTTATACCTTATACTTATGCAAAATTGTTGTTTTGAGAAAAAAATATTTAGAGTTACAATTTCCAATGGCTTTCAATGGTAATAATTAAGTTTGGATCAAAATTTAAGCTTTTTAGAAATTTAAAAATAAAATATAGCAAAAAAATTGCATGTGCATACCTTTAGCATCAAGGCAACTATAGTGCTCCGTAACTAATTCCTCTCCTGTAAAGTGCTCCGCGATTCAAAATGTTTGGGAGCCGCTGGTCTAAAACATAATTCTAGTACTAGACTGGATTGCTGGTGACGGCGAGGTCGGCGTTCGAATCTTAATCGAGTCTACTGAGAGTAGTTTTTATCAAACGGTTTCCCCCTCTCCTTCCACACAAATACCAGGTAGACTACCTCTAAAATGCTTCCTTCCGCATCCCTACACCATTAGAGTAATTAGTATATAGGGTATGCTTAGTTTTAACCCAAACAAGCAGTAAGACCCGCTTCGGTGGCCGCATGGTCTAACGCGCTATTTTCGAAGTAGACTAGACTGCCGATGACGGGGAGATCGAGGTTCGAATCTTGATCGGGTGTACTGAGAGTGGGTTTTTCAAAATGGTTCTCCACGGTAATATGGGTACACTTCCTATTAATATGACCTTCCTAATCCTTAAAACCATTGGCGTAACTCATACATAGGCGTGTAACCCGAACTGTTAGTAAGACGCGGTGCTTAAAAAAAAGCACTAAGACGTGGTGATGAAAAAAAAAAGTAAACTATGTTAACGCAAAATAATGCAGCTCTTGCGATCAAAATAAGCAGTCAGAAAAATAGATTTAGCCTTCCTCAAATAAATTAAATATTTATTTTAACAGAGTCATAACAAAACATTCTAAGACGATTGAGGACTGTTTTTTTATTGGTTTTTAAGTTTCAGAACTTACATTCCCATAAGAAATATCATGGTGTGAGGATATCCCACCTTCAAGTAGGCGGAACCCTTAACTTCCATAATGGCTCAAAGTCAATTTTATCCACGCAGACAAATTTCGTATACGGCTAGAGAGTAAGTGAAGGATTACCACTATGAAAACCGTGAAATGGGAATTATTTCTTTCTCTTGATATGTTCGTTACTGAAGACCATAAAATCTCGTTCCTAGTGTACACTATTATTTTCTTTAAGTTTTTTTAAGGGGGCTGTATTTTTACTTCAATCAACATTTACATAATTGCCTTAGGAAGGCGATTGCCTTGTTTGTTCAAATTAACTCTTGTAGCAGATCCAGAATAATAATAGGGACATTGTATAGTTTTCCCATTAAAATGGCTAATATTTTAAATTATTGACAATAGACTGGAATGTACTATACACGGGACTACAGGAGACCTGGTGGTCTAGGGGTAAGGTGTCGGACTTTTGTGCTGCCGGCTGGGGTTCAATCCTCGGTCCCGGCACAGATTTATCTGATTACCAAACCCTTCCTTCACCTCTGACAAGACATCTTCCCTACCATTACACATTAGCGTAAGTGCGTATAACCCGAACGGGTAGTAAGACGTGGTGCTAATAATAATAATAATATTAATAATACAGCGCTGTTTTAATAAGCAATATATATAATTACTGTATATTATGTAAATTTATAGGCCCGTTGCAGGTAATTGAAATCGCGAGAAAAAGGCTGGATCAATTATACACAAGTTACAACTCATTTTAAAAGATAGGAGGATAGCAAAAGGTTTTTATTTATTTTATTCGTAGCTACATTTTAATTAACACAGGCCCGCATCAGAGACCACGTGGACTAGGCGTCAGGCTCGTCTAGTCTTGGTATTTCGTCTAGAAGGAGGTTAGGGGTTCGAATCCCGGTTGGATGTAAATAAGTTTTTTTTTTCCTTTCTAAATTGGGTATATCTCTACCTCTATGAAAATGTGAATACATTTACGCTTAAACTATTGCTTCCTCATCACTGACTCAATTAGTATGAATATGGGGCTAGGCCGAACGAGCAGAGCAGAAAAAACAATCAAAACAAAAGTTTTTTTTTATTTAGCATCGCATCCTACAAGGTAGGTCGAGAAAGAGTTGAGAGGGTCAGATAACAGAAAGTGTTCAAATGAGAGGAGAAGAATGGATGAAATTAAAGGAGGAAGAGGGGTAGAAGGATAGAGGAAGATGGAGGCATTTTACTAAACTGATCTGGCCACAGGCTGGAAACAGATGATTATGATGATATAATGATGAAGATGGACCACGTCCAACTACCCTTTTGGGTTGTCCGCATATGTTATAATTACACTAATGTGTTAAGGATATGGAAGTTTTGAATTTAGAGGATATGTACATGTATATGCATGAAGGTAGAGCGGAAAACCATTTTGGTAAAAACCACCCTGAGTAGAACCAGCCGGGATTCTAACCCCGATCTCCCTGTCATACGTAGTCTAATATAACATAAGAGTGACACCTTAGACCATGTGGCCACCTAAGCAGGTTTTTTTAAAAATTATGTTTAAAAATCGTATTTCTTTTAAACTATGCCAAAAGTTGTTTTTGACTATTTCCACGCGGTCATATTTTGAATTAGACCATTACTGCATCTCTTCGCCTCAGGTCCTGGTTCATGAGAACCACGCACAATACATAAACGACCCTTTAAGAAGGCGGCTGTCGTGACCAAAATGACGTCATAATTCCACATCCGCAGGGCGTGTGGAGGTATCGGGACTTGTATCGACACCCAAGATCTCGATCACAGTTCCGAGATTATAAGACGAGCCATGAGGGAATGAAGAAGGGCATCTAAGACACATATTTTTTAACGATATATCGGTCGTGTGTCCATAACTTAGTGCAACAGTGGGCTACAGACAATCGTAGACTTCTTAGGATCCTGCAGGTAGCTTTTGTTCTCTCCATACTATGTCTTATTTAAAGAGCGGATTCTTAGGCGACAAAAATGTTTAAAATAGGGAGGCAAATAGGTATTAAAAATATAGGTACCAGAATAGGCTCGTAAGGGGGTAAATAAAAGCACACAATAGTCGATGTACAATGCTGTGCAAATTAATGGAAACATTAAACTGGGCAGGGAAATTTAGGCTAGCCTCAAAGGCTGATCACACTGCTGTCGGCCATTTTTGTCAGTTATTACCCAGAAGGCTGTGTTAATAAATGCTTATTGTTTTACTATAAAGGCGGTCTTGGACAGACTCCTTATCCGTAGTCCGTACTCAATATAAGTTGTTATTATTATTATTATTATTATTATTATTATTATTATAAGCACCACGTCTTTCTACCCATTCGGGTTGTACGCACTTACGCTAGTGTGTAATGGTAGGGTGATTGTGAGATGAAATGGAGGACCTACAACTTACGTGGGATCCGAACCACGGTGGAGACCTGGCATTCCCCACATTCACAAGATGTCTTGTCAGAGGTGAAGGAAGGGTTTGGCAATCATATAAATCTGTGCCGGGACCGAGGATTGAACCCGTAGAAGTTGATCAACTTTAACTTTCTAAGAACTATTTTATGCGGACTACCAATCACAGCTGAGTAAATATGGGCATGCACGTTGGGATACATCTTGAACACTAAGATAAGTTGTTTATAATTAGATTTTATTTTGTGATTAATTATATTCTTGTTAAAGATCAAAACCTATATAAACATAAAGGAAGCACGAAAATAATCTTGCTTTGTTTATATTCATAATACTAGTACCTACATTTGTTTTGCATTTTCCGTCTAATTTATTTTAAGTTGGATGGCTAAAACCGCGTGGTAAATATATTTATTGCCATTGTACTTTATTTTAAATATATCCGAGAAGGTTTCTCAATTTTTTTTATATTTTTATTGACTCTACTAATTGGCTCTCTCTCCTTGCTTTAGACGATTTCTTTTTGAAGTTTTCGATTGGACAAAGTCTGACTATCTCATTGGTTGGAACGGTCACGCGATTACGGATATGAACTGTAGGATTACGAATAGAATTTCTTGAGTAACAGGACCACGGACTATGGCCTACGGACTACGGATTGATGTATACGGAGTCTGTGTCGGGGCCTTAAAGCTGTGTTTCCAGTGTATTGTAAAGTGAATAAGGAGCTATGTCTATTTTTTTTCTTTTTTAAACTCAGTGTTTCCATTAACTTGCACAACACTGTAAGATTGATCTTACTACCTATTATTTTAACACTTTCTCAGCCAATTCACAATGCTGTTTTTATTTAGCACCACGTCTCACTACTCTTTCGTGCTATACGCATATGTTGTACTAATTGCGCTAGTAAGTTAGAGGTTAAGAAGGTGCAATTGCGTGGAGGGAGAGTGAAACACTATTTAGTAAAAGACCGAGACTGAGATTCTAATCTCCATTTGCCTTCATCGGCTGTCCATTCCACTAAGAAAATGACGCTATAGCCCATTTGACAACTGAAGCCGGTCACATGCTGTAAGTAACTAGATAATTTTTTAGATTTTCAGTAGTGAAATGGGTGACCTGGTGGTCTAGGGGTAAGGTGTCAGACTTCTGTGCTGGGGGTCCGGGATTCAATACTAGGTCCCGGCACAGATTTATCTGATTGCCAAACCCTTCCTTCACCTCTGAAAAGACGTGTATTAATCACAACTTGTAAATGTGGGGAATGCCAGAGCTCCACTGTGGTTCGGATCCCACGTTAATCTGTAGGTCCTCCATTTCATCTTACAATCACCCTACCATTACACATTATCATAAGTGCTTATAACCCGAACGGGTAGTAAGACGCGGTGTTAATAATAATATTCTGAGTAAAGTGATGGGCAACGTGCTGAGGTTTGCCTAACGTCCGGTAGAGCTTAAATGAGTGACATTTATATTAAATGAAAGTATGTAACTTGCTTTTAAATAGCTAGTGAATATCTACTTTTCAATTAAAGTGCTAATTTTCAAGTTAACAATCGTCTAATGGTTTCGGCCCCACCCTGTGTTTGCGAGTTTAAAATACCCAAATATCAACTATTGATTAATATTTAGTTTTCTTACGCGATCACAAAGGTCCCAGGTTCGATCCCCGGTGCTTCCAGATTTATCTGTTAAGTAGTGGGTCTGGAACAGGATCAAACTAAGTTTCGTGAGGACAAATGAGGTGCTACTTGAATAGAGAAGTAGCGACTCTGGTCCGGAAAACTGAGATTAATGGCCGGAGGGCTCGTTGTGCTGACTACATGACACCCTCTATACGCAAATGTTGGTACTATCTTCGCTAACCATGCGGCGGCCGCTCAGTCGGTATAGCTCGCTTTCGGGCTGACACCATGGAGTGTGCCCCCCTCCCTCCCACTGCCCCCTCCCCCCACTACGTGGTCGATCGAAAATTGCCGTGAGTTTGACCAGTGGCCGATACCTGACTTATATCATTCGACCACAAAAGCGGGTCTTTGACAATATTTGAAAGTATGTAATGTCGTGAGAGAATTGTATGATATATGTTTAGAAACAGATTCAACGACATACGTAACTGTCATCAATAAATTAAACTATATAAATTAAAGGACCCTACCTTTGCCCAGGGAACGCTTGAATGTACTAATCGTAGATCCTCTACGTGGAGGCTTTTCCGTGTCCCAGTGAGTTGAGGTGAGGGTGAGGGTGATTGTGGAAGTGAGTACGAGGGTGTGGAACCAATGAAAGTTTTACTGTGAATGTGCTGAGTTGGTTATTTTGTAAAATAACCAGTGAATGTATAGAATCACCGAAAGCGATTGTTTATTTGACAAATAAGAGGATTTATCTAAATTTATGAGTGATCTTATAAATTTATCACTGCAGTCTGGTGAAAGAATGAAACAATCTACATTTACCAATGATATTATAAATATTTAGTGTTTGTGGATAAAAATATAGAACATAAATCTAAACTAATTTAAACTAACCTAAGCTAAAATCTTGCCTAAGCTAAGCTAACCAAACCTAATTTTGACGTGACTTATAAACATTCAATGGTAGTAATTTAGTAAGCTCACCACTGATTTTGTAAAATGTTCGGCGAGTATGTAGAGTTGTAACAACTAATTTTACATTCTTCAATTGTAGCAGTGGCTTTGTAGAGTCACTAGTGACTTCACAAACTCATAACATTCAGCACATTCACAGTAGCAGGAACAATCAAACTTAACTTCAGCCTAATCAACCATTGTACCAGCTGGGAAACGAACCCGCGACCTCTAGGCTCGTAGCCAGGTGTATTTACCATTGGAATAGTATCTGCGTTAGTGTCCACGTGCTTTAATTCGTTAAACTCTCGTTTAACACAGTATAGTCTCTGAATTCAACAAATGTACCTTTTTACGAAAAACCAGCAGTTCAGGTCAAATGGGGGAACAGTTTCATCTCAAAATATATATACAGTAGCCCCATGTCTTATTTGGTGCTGAATGACAGCTGACGGCTTTGAAAAGTTACCAGACCAAATTTGTGTATCCCTACGCCGAACCATATGATCTGCAAAAACATGTGTTTATACACCTAAATGTTGACTGTCAGAAATCAGCTGTGAGCTGTCAGTCAGCACCAAAGAAGCCATGGGGCTACTGTACGTCCCTCAAAGAGCAAGTGGCGGTTCCACGGTCCCTGGCTGATCGAAGATCACGTCTCAAAGCGGATGTCGTAGGAAGCGAGAGACGGATATCACGTCAGTGGCCTCCATTTCACTTGCGTGTCGTCGCACTACTTACACACCAATTTTCGTAGGAAGGACCTTTATCTCAAAGCTAGAATATTTACTAGATCTACTTTCACGTAACCCTCATCGGTGGTCACATGGGCTAAGACGTCAATCTCATAATAAATTGAACTCTCGAGTGCGGGGAGATCGGGATTCGAATCCAAGTCGTGTGAGCTGAGATTGGTTTTTGCAAATTGGTTTCCATTCCCCCACACATGCGGGTACACTTCCTCTAAATTTAACCTTCCCCCTAACACATTGTAGTAATTAATAAGCTATATGCCCTATTTTTGTATAACTCGAATGGGTAATATTACTTGGTGGTAAAACAAAGTTTAAAAAAATAACACTTAAATAATATTAGCTCATATATGTTAGTAAAAATATCTCTGACCTGTATATCATGTATTGTTTTTTAAACATAGTCTTTCAAAAATTTAAATGACAAAATCGTGGAAAGTGGGACTATTATATATGTTACAACCTTCCTTAAAAAAAGAATTCCTCCGATAAATAATATATAATACTTGGTATAAAAGTGCACATATATTTTGTTGCTCTTTTTGTTGTCTAGAACTAAATTTTTAAAGAAACATCTTTCTTCCAGTTAACTAATTGGGATTAATTCCAATAGGGTTATATTTTAATAGTGGCTGGAGTAAATACAAAAATTTTGGGATCGATCTTTTTAATTTACGACATATAGAATGTCTACATACCTGTCTATAATATTACTTGGCTAGGAGGAAGAATACCTGTTATCGACCTCAGTGGTCTTGGGTTAAAGTGCTTGCCTCAGGACCTGATATTCTTGGGTTCAAACCCAGCTGGGCTTGACGGTTTTTCTTGAGTGATAAAAATCCATGGCACAATTTCCTTCAGAGATGAGGTAAAAGTCGTCGGTCCCATGTTGATTTAGACAAGTGAAAGAACCTTGGAAGATATGTGAAAATAACTTTTCCGGAAAAATTTATTGGCTCTTTCTTTTTCGCTCATAGAAATTCTTGTGTGCTGATATGATCAGTCAGTTCAACAAGTGCACGTTAAATACCTTCAATAAAAAAAACAAATAAAAAATAAAAACCGTATTTGTTAGTAAAATTACTAAAACTATTTTAATATATCATATAAGCCCAAATCAAATCATGTGATCTCCAGCTGTCACTTTTGATAAATATTATCAATACCTATAAAATAACACATTATATACAGATTATCAATCAATGTTGGTCGCAAGGAGATATATTTGAATGTTCTAAACTGTTCTTCCAACCTTTATCAGGCAAGTACTTTTTTTTTCTAATTAAATATGAAGTTCGATAGATGCCAAATTTTGTATACAGTCATCTATTTCACAAAATACAAACTTTACTGTAGGCTATAAAATCATATTTCGCAGTTGAACTTATTTTATTGACGCTCATCAGTGAAAGTGGGTATCGTAATGAATACATCGCACGCATCAAGGTACATGCATTTTTTTTAAATGGTTACACACAGTTTTTAAACATTAATTTATATATATATATATATTAAAATTTGTTTTTGTTCCAATGAGTAAATTAGACTAATTAATTATAAGCCCTTTAAAGCAGTGTTTCCCAGTTTTTAGAAAGACAAACTTTTGCGAACACATCTAGTTTTAATGGACATGCTCGGCGTAGGATGGATTTTAAAATTAATTTTTTTCCTTCGCCTATTGTTTGTTTTGAAGTATTTTTGAAGAGAGTTTGCAAAGTGAGACGGTACAAACGTGAAACTCAATTCCCGTAACCTATATAATTTGCATTATTTTTTACCCCCCAATTAAAATTAAAATTAAAATTGAATTTTTTTTTCCCACAACCTTTCAAAAAACCAACCTACGACCCACTGTTTGGGAACCACTGCCTTAGTGAGATAGATAGAGAGAGAGAGATTTTTTTATAATAAATAATCTAAGCGAACTTGAGAGCCATGTATCAACCGAGTGCGTGCATTATCGGCCATCTGTGTAAGCGCCGCGCGAGCAACTTTAAAGGCGTCACCCTTCACTTGGCACTGTTCTTGTACAAGGAGATATAATTCACGGGATCCTGCCTGGTACACTGCTGGGTGCAATGATCAGAACTAACACCATCTAGAGGAGGATTTGCAAGGCGACTGTAGGAAGACGCGAGTTAGACTAGTTTTCTTCTTCTTCTTTTGTTATAAAAGTGAATGTTGAGAATATGTCTGTTCTCCTAATACATGTTATCAAAAGGACCATTCTTAGATAGTTTTTTTGTATTTTAAATTATTCGTAAGAGAATGTTTTTCCTAACACAAGATATCAAATGTCCAAGTTAGATAGTGTTTTGTAATATGCTTAATACAAGACATTACCGAACCGTTCTTAGATAGTTAGTTTTTAGTATTTTAAATGGCTCTTGAAAGTATGTTTTTTTTAAATATAATATATCAAATGGCCATGCTAGATGGTGTTTTGTAATATTTGTGATTGTTGAAAGAAATGTTCTTCTAATACAATATATCAAAAGGATCACTATACTCCATTCACGGTAGGAATTACTCTCTGAAAGGTCTTTTTTACTACTAATATTCTACTATATAATAGATTTCTGGTAGGGAAAACGGCCTTTCAGAATACAATTCCTAAGCTAAACAGACTTTAGCTTACCAGACTCCCTAGCTCTATTCCAATTTTTAATTTAAAAAAAAGACGGCTAGTAACGTTACTAAATCTACAGTCACGTATTCATACGTCAATTCATTTGATCTTCGGATGTCACTAACGATAGATATTATCAATCTCTATAAAATTAAACTAATAATATAGTAAAAAGTTATCAAGATTGACCACAACCAAATATTTTGTATTTTTAAAACTGTTCTTTCTATGCAAATTGGACTGTACTTTGCCACGTTGACGCTCTCTTATACCTTTGGAAGAAAGAGCTTTTCTGTTCTACAACTGTCAATACTGCTCACTCTCTATCTCAATAAAAAAAATAAAAAAAGCACGGCCGACTTTTCTCTCATTACTTTTTCTCTCTCGACAATTCTTCGTGTTCGGCTGAGCGTGTCGTAACCCCGCTGCGTGCTACATGACCGTTCTCCAATGACGTGACTTCAACAGGTGGACGCCGCAGGAACACCCGATCTTCAAGGGAACAGCATCTCTCACCCCCTTCTCTTTCTCAAACATCCTGCTTTCTGAGGTTTTGTTTGTAGACTTGTAATCCCTTTTACAGTTTGGTTTCATTCATTTGCTCTCGGTCATTCATTTGCTCTCGGTGAGAAGGTTCGTTGGCCCGTAGCAAGTCATTTAATATACCCAGAAAAGTTTTGCCCGCAACGGTGGTTACGTGGTATAAGGCGTCAATCCAATAACAGATTGGATCGATGGTGACAGGGAAGTAGAGTTTCAAAAACTAGCCAGCTATGCTTAGGGGTTTTTAAATTCCTGAATGGTTTACCACTTTCCCTCTACTCAAATGTGGATATGTTTCTTCTAGATTCTACCTTTCTCATCCCTACTCCATTATCATAATTAAATGAGGATAGCCAGATAGGTGGCAAAAATTGTTTAAAAAAAATCTTCCTTAGGCAGATTTACAGTTTGAAGAATCTCTCAGCCACTATCAAGATCGTTTAAAACACGCCTAGGATGTTTTATCCTTGCGTGGTATAAAAAATGGGGGTATGTGAGTGATTTAGAGTCCGCTAAAGTGTGGTTTTAGACGTTAGATGCTTCTTTTATGGGCTATACGCATACTAAAGCTAATTAGATTTAGCACCAGCCGGTTTTGTCATGTTGGTTTCACGACTTGAACTTTTAAGTCGAGAGGATGGAATCCACTACAATATCAAGTTTCCAATCTCTTTGTATTTTCGGACCTCTTTTGAGACAACTAATGTTTTAAGTTCCTTAAAATATAAATCACCCTTTTCCTTAAAGTTGGTTGGATAAAGTTTTTGATACCCATTAATGGCAGAGGAGCTTGTTAATTTTAAATACGGCATAACAAGTAGTGGATGAGATTAAAGCTCAGATTTGGAGGAAAATCACATTCTATCGTGAGAAAAACATAGAGCCTGTCAAAAGTTTTGGATTAGGGGTATAAAGAGCATTTTATGCTAAAAGAAAAGACACTTTTATAGAATCATAGATCAGAGGAAGATCATTTTCTACATTAAGAAACACATTGGTACACGTTTCGAAATTCATAGATAAGAGGAAAATAATTTTTATCATTATCAAAACTTTGGGAAACTTTTCGAAACTCACAGATCGGAGGAGGATAACTTTCTACATTAAGAAAACATTGAAACAGTTTACGAAGCTCGTAGATTGAAGGAAGATATTTTTTAGATTAAGAAAACGTTGGAACTCTTTAAAAAAAGGGCATATATGTACTAGGCGCACGTAGGTGACCTGGCGGTCTAGGGGTAAGGTGTCAGACTTCTGTGCTGGCGGCTGGGGTTCAATCCTCGGTCCCGGCACAGATTTATCTGATTACCAAACCCTTCCTTCACCTCTGACAAGACATCTTGTGAATGTGGGGAATGCCAGGCCTCCACCGTGGTTCGGATTCCACGTTAAACTGTAGGTCCTTCATTTCATCTCACAATCACCCTACCATTGCACATTAGCGTAAGTGCGTATAGCCCGAACGGGTAGTAAGACGTGGTGCTAATAATAATACTACTAGGCGCACAATAATGCTAGAGGTAGGGTATTTTGTTGAATGGCATCAAGTTTTGGGTGATAGAAGACTATTCAGTAAGGTAGTGAGTGATGTTACTAGGTGCACAGGAACGTTAGAGAGGTAGGGTGTAGTTTTTTGAATGTCATCAAGTTGTCGTGACTGATGATTTCTTGCATCATGTCAGTCAACTCTTCACCACTCATCCTATTCGTGACTCTATTCTAACTCACAGATCAGGACTTAAGCCTTAAAAAGATTTTTCCTTACAGCTTCTTTGTTCCATTCACGATGTTAATTAGCCCTCCATTTCTCTCAAGGTATTTATGAATGATGTTTAGGTGTAAGCTTTGCCGTATATTTTATATAAATAGGATCTCAACAAGTACTTCTATAAATTAATTTAAATATGACAGATACCTCTTTTAACAATAAGTTAAAGTGCATTAGAAATACATCCTTACTGTCTAACAGATGGCAGTACCAACTAAATTTGAGCTAAAATTTGACTTTCCCCTTTTTCCCCATTTACCCTTTAAAATAATATAAAAGATCTGTTAAGATTACCATGCGTAGAAAATTAAACAAAACGTATCTACTAAAGTTATATCTTATTTATTTTACCCAAAAATACTTTTTTTTATATAAAAACTACGAAAGTATTAACCTTAGATAGCGTTCCTTTCTATTCGACCTTAAAGTAATGTGTTAAGGTAGGAGTCCCTCGGCGCGACTGCGACTGGCGACCGAACTGGTTTCCCAGTTCCTTCGAGGCGACTGCGACTGGCGACCAGAGTGCACGTCCAACGGTTCTACATTGCGTCTGCGTCTATACTACTCCGAGAGCACGAGAAAGCTTGTGTTTTAGTACGAGTCGTATTTATTTTTTATGTTCGATTGGGCTGGTTTTGAAAATGTTCCCAAGATTTCTCCATAGAAGAGGACAAAAATTTAACTGAAGAGATGGTTAAGCATCCCTCAATTTTTGACATGACTTGGCCAGTGTACCGGGACCAATATGTAAGAAGTAATCGATTACTTTGACTTAGTATCATAGCTCAGGCTAACACTACTCCATAATAACAAACTAGCACGGAACATTAAATAAAACACAATTGAAGAACTCTTATATCTGAGGAACGATCTGTACTGCACATAAAATTTCCCACGCGACTGGTGATCAAGAGACATATATAAGAAAACACTGTATTCCCCATTTGCGACTCACCATCCCAAGCCTGCGGCCGCAGACGCGAGGCGCGAGTCGCGAGTCGCGAGTCGCGGTGAGGAAATATTAACTTTAGGCTACGGCCTCACATACAATCTGGTCGCCAGCCTTCCTAAACAGGAATTTAAAAATAATAATTCGGAACTTTAGGATAGTGTAGTACTCAATACAACAAGGTCAGCAAACCAACTCATACAGAGATGCAGGCAATTTGCCTTTCGGTAATAACAAAAATGATAGTGTATATTATTTTGGTTTAAATGTCACAAATGTATTATCATATCACTACAAAAGGTAATTTTTATATTATCCTTCCATTTCCAGACAAATTTCTCATCTTCCAATCAGATTGTTATGTGCTCTTTGAAAAATCCCTGGCTTAGTTCGAATCGGCCGACACCGGCTTTCAACTCACTGTTGTAAGTATGATAACTCATTTATTGGAGGAGAATACACAATTAGTGCTCCTACATGGTCGGTCAGACGGACAGTATGCATCAGTATTTACATCGAAACCATACACGGTCAGTCTTCACGTCATTACTTTTACAGTAGCCCCATGGTTTCTTTGGTGCTGACTGTCGGCTCACAACTGACTTCTGACAGTCAACATTTAGGTATATACCTAAATTTTGACCGTCAGAAGTGACAGCTGCTAAACACATGTTTTTGCAGCTCATATGGTTCGGTGTAGGGATACATAATTTGGTCTGGTAACTTTTCAAAGCTGTCATCTGCCAGTCAGCACCAAAGAAGCTACTGTATCAGTATTAACTCCTGCATGCAACGTGCAACAACTTGTATGATAAGAAAAAGACGTATGCGGTGATCATATTAGCATTGGTTGCTTTTTTTTCAGCTCTCTGAGGTAGTTTGATTGCAACACATTAATTTTCTTCCTTACGTCGTTACGTTTTACATTCGAGGTGTCCCACAATTCTGTCATAGTTTCATAAAGCTCTACTCAATCTCTTTTAAAACCCCCACATGCTCTCTCTGGTCGTTCCATATTATCTGCGATCACTACTGGGGCACTTACTCACGTCTGCTTGGTCCACGTCCATGTTTGCTACTGAGACTGAAGGAAATACTGACGAATGTGAGCACACAGTCAGTACTACTGTCACTCTCTCCCACCACTTGCAAGACTGATGGAATGATACTCATATGATCAGAAAATTCAGATTACATCAGTATTTTTGTAAGTCCGTCCATCAGTACTGCTCCTAAATGATCAGTCAGACTGTCAGTATTAATTTTTACTTTATTAACACTGACTGCCTGAATGATCATTTAGGAGCCCTTTAAACACTTTAAGTATCCTCAATCCTCATATAAAAAAAGACCAAAGGAATGTCAATCCAAACGGAGAGTAGGGTGGGGCGAAGCATTTTACCAGACCTTCTCAGTCTATCTTGTATCTTTGTGTGAGTTGGTTGGCAGACCTAGGTTTACTAAGTCTTTTTTTACTCATTTTAATAAGTAGTCTATTAAAAGATCCTAAATTTCCGATTTTTATTTTTAAACAACCTGTATACGAGGGTAGCCATATTATGTGACTACAGCCTAGCGACAGCGACTTGGTCGCAAACGTGAACGACTTTTTGTCTCCCATAAAAATAATATTGCTTGACGTTTTGGAGTCCTGGTCGGGGCGGCCAGAAGTCATGTATGGCCGTGCCATTAAGAGTTCCTTGAACCACCTATTGATTAAAAGGGTGGTCCGAATGCTACGTGGGCTATCAGTGTTTGTACCACCACTGTGCTAGGTGTGTGTGTGTGTAAGTGTATGTGTGCGCATGTGTGAGTTTGAGTGTGTCAAGTAACAGCGCGCGCCCACTCCGGAGAAACAGGTGTTCCACTCACTTGCATTAGGTCCAAACCTGTTCCCAATTATTTGTGACTGATAGTCCTCATACTACACAGGCAAGGTCGATGCCAAGAGGACCAGTGAAGAGGCTGAATCCCGCGGGACGTAGGTAGACCAGCAGGAGATTTATTTGAGGTCTGTGCAACTGGTTTTAATTCTCGGGCTATTGATTCATTCCCGACTAACTTAAACGAACAAGAAACTTGAGGTGGGAAGGTAGGGATTGCGAGAAAAGGTAGTATTTTTGCAGTTTTTATAACTTTTTTTTTCTAAAAAAAACGACAAAAATCTTCAGTAGAAAAAACAGCTTAATTCTCTTCACATGTTGATATCAGCATTTCTTGAATATCTGTCAAGGATGTCCTGGAATGTAATGGCAACTTTTTCTCTTAATATAAAAAGTTTCTCTCCAATTGTTGCTATGCTCATGACAGATATTCAAAAACTGTTATCAGCGTGTTAAGACAGTTAAACTCTATGTTTATACTAGAGCAATAGCTATTTATTTTGACTCCCCCAAAAAATGGTTTGCCTTAAAAACTGCAAAATCACTGACCTTTGCTTGCTGCCTTATCAACATTAAACGCAAAAAAAAAGTTTGAATTTTCTAAAAGTCTTTTTTTATGAGAATTTATTTTGACTAACTAAGGCTTTTATTTCAAAATGAGCCATGAGGGCACGTAAAACAAGGCCTTCTCGAAGCGACACCTGCAGGCCATCTGTCTTGAGAAAAGACGTCGCCGGCGGATGAATTTATGAGCGCATTATGTTTCAAAAGTGGACGTGCAAAGCTTTATAATCTTCCAACGAGGAAGGCTTGCCTTTGAATTAACACAAACTGCAACTAAGACTCGTCCATATAGACTTTTAAATATAGTTTACAAGTTGACATTTTCCACCATGAAGAGTTCAAAATTCTACATATTTCAGTTAATCACTAAAAGTTAAGTCTCAGTTAGTAACGTGTCTGCCTACTGAGCTAAGGGTCCCGGGTTCGATTCCCGGCATGGTCGAAAAACGTATCATTGGTTAAATTGGTGGCACATTGATAAATTGACAACCGGAGGCTGGATGATGTGCCTGTCCTAGTCTTAAGTTAGATTATAAGGCATATGAAGCTACGACAGGTCTAGCTATCCGGTAGTGGAAAATGTATGGCTTGAATAAAAAAGTAACCCAGACCACAGACTGGAAACAGTAATGGATGTAAAGTAAACTAAGAGCTAAATGCTCGGGAAATGAAAGAAATTGGTAATGGAGCGTAGAATGGATATTTGAAAGAAAAAAAAACTTTAGCACTGCATCTTAGACTACCACCCGTTCGGGTTATATACACTCATGTACTAATTCGATAACGGTTACATTTAAAGAAATTGTACCCACATTTGCGAGGAGGGAGAGTGAAAAACTATTTTTGAAAAATCTCAATACACTCGACCGAGATTCGAACCTCGATCTCTCCTTCATTGGCAGTCTAGTCTACTGCAAGAGTAGCGCGTTAGACCAAGCGGCCACCGAAGCGGGTATTTGAGAATCGATTGATCTAATTTAATAGGGGTGGATGTCCCATCATAAATTATATTTTAATTTGTGTTTTTTATCTTCCCCTATTTGTTCTCCTACCGACGGAAAGCTCCACCCAGTGAAGTTATAGACCCACTTTGTTTCCGGAGTTTATATTTCTGCTTGCATATACTAACTCCATAAGATCCGTCTCACGTCCAATTAACCGGGATGTTATATATAAGACTCGATTTGCTCGTTGGGGGGCTCCTTCTCCTAAACCCCCAGTGTGTGTTTTTTTGCAAGTGGATGTAAACTAATGTAATTATAGAGCTGTTTTGTATAGGTCTTACCACTTAGCCACAAAAGACCTCCAAAGAAAGATCCGCACCCACTTTAAAGTTGGTCTGTTATTTTGAATTTTTTCGGGGGTTAAAAAATATTTGTTTAAAACTTTTTTGAATTTTCCCATCGATTACAGGCTAGAAGCTAGAAGCTTTCCAAATTTCAAGTAAACATTAATGCCAGTGAGTGAGTCAGCCATGTGGCGGATTCTTCATTTGGCAACTGTGAAATTGGTATCGTAAACCTAATATGATAAACTTTCTTACAGGTGTCAAATCTACTTTTTTGTTTTGCACGGACCCGCAAAGAGAGAAAGTATTGGGAACGTAAACACAAAAATAAGTCGATATTTTGATGGATGTCTGCGTTTTATGACCCCCTGCATTTGGAAAAAAATTGTTTTGATGGTACTCTCTTGTGTGTCCGTATGTCTGTATCTCTGCCTAGAGCCGTAACCATTTTACCGATCAGGCTAAAAATTAGTATCTAGGGCTTGCATAAGGTTCCCCATTGAGCTTTTGGAAGAAACACTAAAATTAAGAGAAGCTTACTTAAGGGCAAAAAGAGAAAGAAAAAATCGATTTTACCAAATTGGCTCTAACGATTTTGATTCAAATTATTATTCTGTCTAATATCACAAAAATAAAAATGTTGCCCGCAATTTATTTTGCCATTAAAATTAATTTTAGGGTAATCTACATAGGTGACTATTTTCAATTTTGATCATATCTCAAGTATTTGAGATGATAAATAGATTATCACTGCAATGCCTTTGAACTATTAAAAATATAATATTTTATTTGAAATACTAGTTTATAGATTTAATTATTATTATTATTATTAGCACAGCGTCTTACTACCCATTCGGGTTATACGCACTTACGCTAATGTGTAATGGTAGGGTGATTGTGAGATGAAATGGAGGACCTACAGTTTAACGTGGAATCCGAACCACGGTGGAGGCCTGGCATTCCCCACATTCACAAGATGTCTTGTCAGAGGTGAAGGAAGTATAGATTTAATATTTTCCGAGATATAACCAAATATATATTAATAAATGCAGGTCTGGGAAATGGGGAGTGGATTTTCATTCCCTTTGGTGAACCGAGATGTTACTCATTTTTCAAATCTTTCTGTAACAGTGTATATTATTTCGTTTCCACTGTTTGGTAGAATGTGATATTTGTTCCTATTATGTTTCTGCAACAAATTGTGTTATTCCGTTTCACATATGACGAGTTTTAACCAAATATCTCCATTTTTTAGGTAAAAGGGCGAGAACCTTTTTGTGGTGCACCGTACCATTTATTTTGAAGTGTAATACAGAAAAACCGTATCACAAAGCGATGCTTGATATAATTATACCTATTTTGCTTCCAACAGGGGCGGTGGGGGGAGGGGGGGATATATTTTGTTGGTAAGAAAGCTCTAGTTTTGTCTTCAAAGTGGATTTGTTTACACTCATTCTCTGACCTTACACTGAACAAAGAATATGTAAGAACCCACTGGCAACATTTCAATACCAATATGAGAAAATAAAAAAAATTACTCCATTCTCTCGTGAGAAAGCTCACAGAAGTTAATTTTCTATCCTCCCCTTTTTCTCTTATCTTTTTTTTTTTTACAGAGTTTTAATAGTTAACTTTTCGAGGCCTTGCGTTGACCGCTACAGAAGACTAATGCTATAATCCAGTTTTCTTATAAAAGAACATATTCTGACAGCTAAAAAAAGTCACTAGATCTACTTTAAGATATTCATAAGTCAAGTCATGCAATCTGGAGTTGTCACTTTTGATACAAATTATAAATATCTTTAAAATAACACTAATAATATAGTAAAATGTTTATTAATCCTCACCACAAAAAAATATGTTTGTATTTTATCAAAGGCACTTTGTACTAAAATTGGAATATAGAGCTTTTTTTTAAATCTCAAATAATGGCTCCTAGAAAGTGTTGGAGAAGATATGTAGGGAAGGAGGGGAGATGGGAGGGGGTCAGAAAGACTAGGAGTTTTTGAAAGCATTGAAAAGTGGAATTACTGTGAGGAGACAATAAATTGAGTCTCACCGGCTCTATGTGAAGGACAAACCGCCCAGGCCAACTTGAAGCATGGAAGGAAGAAAGAAGAAAGAAGTAATGACGGAGTGACGTTGTAGGGATGGGGTCTTTTTGGAGGGATGGTACGAGTTAGGGCAGAGTTTTCCCCATCTTTCTTTTGATCGCGGCCTTAAAAATATTGTTTTCCCGGCCCGGTGACCCAAATGTCTTGCACATTAATTATACCTTGATTTTTTTTCTCTACAGATTGACATTTAGAGAATCTTTTAAAACAGTGGTGGCTAACTTGAGTTTAAAAGTTAGTCAAAGTTGTGACGAGTGAGAAGTGAAATTCGCCATACCGTGTCAAAATTGAGATGAGAAGTTAGGTTGCTCAATCGAACAACACACACTGTTTGAACAAGTTTATTTAAGACATGAACAATTTGACTACTAAGTTAAAACTACCTCAGAAGCAAAGGATGAGAAATTGTTCTGATTTTTAAAAAAAGACAATTTAATGCGAAATATGGGATTTCCTTTAATCTGAAGTAAAATACTTAATACTTAGCACCACGACTTATTACCCGTTCGGGTTATACCCTTAATTACTAATTAAGCTCATGGATTAGGAATTGGTAAAGATGAATATAGCGGAAGGGAACCCGCATTCGAATGGAAGGAGAGTGGAAAACCATTTAGGGAAAACCACCCCAGTTCGCCCGAGCGAGATTCGAGCCTTGATCTCCCTGTCCTTGGCAGTCTAGTCCAACACGAAACTAGCGCGTTAGCTAACTACTTCACCGAGGTGAGGCTGAAGTTAACGATGGATTGAAGTGTTAAGAAAGGGATTGTAGGGAAGTATTGGATGGCGGTGTTTCGTGACTCATCCAGAAAGCGGATTACTACAATGACATGCAGGAAATATCAAGTTACAACCAGCACACGCCGTCAGGGAATAGTTTAATTTGCTGTGATAGCTGTCAGCTGACGAACTCAAATTCGCAACACTATTATGGCAAATTTTCGCTGTTTGTGGCTGTTGGCAACAGGGTTGCTATCATGGTTTTATTAAATACGAACATATTATTGTAGTAAACATTGATAATATTTTACTGTATTGTTATTATTATTTATATATTACGAATTATTATTATTTTATAGGTATTGATAGGATCTATTAAAATTGACATTGGCAGATTAGATGACTTGCTGTATGAATACGTGAAAGTAGATGTATTTACATTTTCTAGTTGTCGGAATTGTCCATTCATAAGAAAATTGTGGTATCGTTTCGATTGACTAGTATTTTAATAAATAGTGTTTATTAAATTAACTTGATTGAATTGATCAAAATAACTATAATATCATTAATTTAAATTTTTAATTAGACGAGATATAGATCACAACTTGACAGTCATAACTTATTCTTCCACACTCCCTCTTAAGGTGGAGTAGTAAGGTGACCTGGTGGTCTAGGGGTAAGGTGTCAGACTTCTGTGTTGGGGGTCCCGGGTTCAATCCACGGTCTCGGCGCAGATTTATCTAATTGCCAAATCCTTTCTTCACCTCTGACAAGACGTGTATTAATCACAACTTGTGAATGTGTGGAATTCCAGGCCTCCACTGTGATTCGGATCCCACGTTAAACTGTAGATCCTCCATTTAATCTCACAATCACCCTACCATTACACATTAGCGTAAGTGCATATAACCTGGACGGGTAGTAAGACGTGGTGCTAATAATAGTAATAATAGTAATAATAATAATCTTAAGGTGGGAGTGGCAGGAACACTAGTAAAGGGCAGTATTTTTGCATATTTTTTTATAATAAAACAAATTTTTTGGTCGAAAGAAATCAAACATATCTTCAGTAGAAACGTAGAGTTTAATTTTCTTCACGTGGTGACTTCAAGGGTTTTTGAATAGCTGTCAAGGGTGTCTAGAATTTAATGACATCTAGTTCCGAAACTAATCATTTATTTCTGGACCTATGTAAACTTTGTCCACCCTGTAATGTAGAAAGCTTACCTTGAAAAATCCATCATGGTATATAACCTATAGGATAGGGTCATAGTGTAAACCGCCAAGGTAAGAATGTTACCTTTCAGGGTAAACGTAATGTACCTGGGGCTATAGTCCAAATGGTTTTTACGGATTTTGTTCAATTCAAACTGATATTTAAAAGCTATATGGCCACATATGATGAAATCGTGATTATAATTCTAATTTTAAAATAAATGACAGTTTACTTTTTTATTCTTAGTACCGCATCTTACCACCCGTCCGTGTTATACGCTTAAGTACTAATTAAGTTAATAGATTAGGAATTTGGAAGGTTGAATTTAGAGGAAGTGAACCCGAATTTGCGTGGAGGGAGAGTGGAAAACCATTTAGGAAAAAACCTACCCCAGTTCACCGACCGAGATTCGAACCTCGATCTCCCCGTCCTCGGCAGTCGAGCTAAACACGACCAGCGCGTTAGCTAGATAGTTTACTGAAAAATATTTTTTTGAAAATACGAAAATTTTCTGAAAATAGCACGATGTTGTTTAAACTGGTTAAGCTTATCTGAGAAGTGTCTTATATGATAAATAACATTTTAAACTAGTTTTTTTTAGAGAAATTCCTTATGTCCTCATGTATAAACTATTAATTTTTAACTCGATAGCAATCTCCCTCCCTTCATTCCCTATTTGATAAGAAAAACCTAAAAGGAACTTTTCTTTCTCATTGCCACGAGACACTATTTTTTGTTAATTACTAGTCTTCCTGAAAATTGAAGCAAAACGATAAAACTCAGGAACGATTCCTCGATAATATATAAATATCTAACGATATTTTATAACTGGCTGACTGTACTGGATGTATCCTACGTCAGCCTTATTTAATTAGTTTTTTAACAACGCGTCATACTACCCGCTCGGGCAATTTACTTAAGTACTAACTAACCTAATAATTTAGAAATTGGCAAGAGGATGGGAAAGGTTGAATTTAGAGGACGTGAACACGCATATCTGCATGGAGGGAGAATATAAAAACCTCCCCAGCTCGCTCGACCGAGATTCGAACCTTGATCTCCCCATCCTCAGTGGTCTAGCTCAACACGAAGCTAGTGCGTTAGCTAACTACGCCACTGAGGCGGGTTTTGATTAGCTACATACATAAACGTAATATAATGTCACCCTATTACTAAAGTGGGCGGAAAAACAAAATTTCTAATTAAATTTCTACCATGTTAGTTTTTAAAAACTGCATTTTGTAACATTTCGATTTGTATGAAATAGTATTTTGTAGCATTATAAGTTAAAATATCTGAATTCTGTGGTCCTGGGATAAAGTGCTTGCCTCATGACAAGATGTTTGTTGGTTCAAACTCGGCCAAAGTCAACGGATTTTTGCCTGATGATAAATATCCGTGGCACAACTTCCTTCGGAGGTGAAAGTAAATCCGTCGGTCCCATTTAGATTGTGGCACGTAAGAGAAGGGAAGATTATGTTATGTTAAAATACCTTTCCGGCAAAATGTGTAGGTTCTTTCTCGCTGGCTCCTAGAAATCCATGGGTTGGTTGGTGGACTAGTAGCCCTCCACACCTGAAAATAACATCAAAGAAACTTGCAACAAGGAATGGCCGGAATAGGGAATCTTTGTTGCGGCCCAATGCTCCACATAAGGGGGTTGAAGTAATTAATAATAATAATACTAAATTAATAATTCTAGCAAATTTTGGCTCTATACATTAATTACTTTACATTAACAATGGTAGTCAAAAAGCATGAAATATTGAGTTTACCTTTCATAACTCGTCAAATGTAATGATTTGAAATAATTGAATTACTATTTATAGCTTATAGGTTTAATCTTAACTGTCCGAGAAGTGACGTATTAAAGTGCGTGATGAAATAATGTAGTCCCGACCACACTAATGCGGCACTACTGGCCTACTCACATTATTTTTATACTACTAATCCAATCACACTGATTTTATATATATAATTATAAGGTAAGGTTGGTGATTTACACTTACTGTCCAATAGTAGATTTTCGTTCACAAGCTTATTTTTAGATTAAAAGATGAAAAGGAAAAAAAATTGACTGCTATAAAGGCTACAAGATCTACTTTGATATGACCTTTAACTGTCACTTTAGATAGGTATTTACAATACCTATAAAATAACACTAAAAAACATCAAATTCTATAAATTTTGGCCACAAAAAACATGTGTGTATTTTCTCTAAGGCCATTCATATGAAAAGAGAATAGTAGGATCAAAAGTGACAGCTGCAGATAGCAAGGCTTTACGTAAGAATACGTGAAAGTAGATCTAGTAGCTTTTCTACCGTTCGCATAAGGTTTTCCCTATGAACATTGGCCCGTAGTAACATTTTTATCTGTCAGATAATGTTCTTCCTATGAACATTGGCCCGTAATTACATTTTTAGCTGTCAGATAAGGTTCTTCCTATGAACATTGGCCCGTAATTACATTTTTATCTGTCAGATAAGGTTCTTCCTATGAACATTGGCCTGTAATAACTTTTGTAGCTTTCAGATAAGGTTCTTCCTATGAACTTTAGGCTGTAATAACATTTTTATCTGTCAGATAAGGTTCTTCCTATGAACTTTGGCCTGTAATAACATTTTTAGCTGTCAGATAAGGTTCTTCCTAGGAACATTGGCCCGTAGTAACATTTTTATCTGTCAGATAAGGTTCTTCCTATGAACTTGCTGTAGTAACATTTTTAGCTGTCAGATAAGGTTCTTCCTATGAACTTTGGGTTGTAGTAACATTTTTAGCTGTCAGATAAGGTTATTCCTATGAACTTTGGGTTGTAGTAACATTTTTAGCTGTCAGATAAGATATTTCCTATGAACATTGGCCCGTAGTAACATTTTTATCTGTCAGATAAGGTTCTTCCTATGAACTTTGGGCTGTAGTAACATTTTTAGCTGTCAGATAAGGTTTTTACTATGAACATTGGCCTGTAATAAAAAATTTAGCTGTCAGATAAGGTTCTTCCTATGAACATTGGCCCGTAATAACTTTTGTAGCTTTCAGATAAGGTTCTTCCTATGAACTTTGGGCTGTAATAACATTATTATCTGTCAGATAAGGTTCTTCCTATGAACTTTGGGCTGTAATAACATTATTATCTGTCAGATAAGGTTCTTCCTATGAACTTTGGGCTATAATAACATTTTTAGCTGTCAGATAAGGTTCTTCTATGCACTTTGGAGAGTAGTAACATTTTTAGCTGTCAGATAAGGTTCTTCCTATGAACTTTGGGCTATAATAACATTTTTAGCTTTCAGATAAGGTTCTTCCTATGAACGTTGGCCTGTAATAACATTTTTAGCTTTCAGATAAGGTTCTTCCTATGAACTTTGGCCTGTAATAACATTTTTAACTTTCAGATAAGGTTCTTCCTATGAACTTTGGAGAGTAATAACATTTTTAGCTTTCAGATAAGGTTCTTCTTATGAACTTTGGAGAGTAATAACATTTTTAGCTGTCAGATAAGGTTCTTCCTATGAACTTTGGAGAGTAATAACATTTTTAGCTTTCAGATAAGGTTCTTCCTATGAACTTTGGAGAGTAATAACATTTTTAGCTGTCAGATAAGGTTCTGAGCTGTATACGTGTGTTGCGCCAGGCGTACACGGAAGAAGAGATGTCGGGAAAGGAAGACTAAGAGGCGGTACAGCGGTGAAGATCTAGGAAGACGCGGGTGAACGACAGAGACGAACGCGCTAGGTTGCCGCGCATCCATCTCTGAGATCTATCTTCTTGTTTTGTGTTTTTATCACGGTTCTTCACGGTATTACATACTCGCGGGTCATACACCTGCCTCGGGCGTTAGGATCACTCCGCGCCAACTCCAAGTGTCTTACTCTTCAGGCCTGTCCACTTCTTCCGAATGGTTAGCGAGGTGTTATTAGAACACTGGTTCAAGCCCGGGCATCCTTAAAAGGTATGGCTGCAGGGAGCTAGGGCAGGTTTCTTTTCTTTGGCAGATTTTATAGCAAAATATCTGTTTGGTCGAAATAAATTAAACATTTTTTCAGTAGATAAATAAAGTTTCATTTTCTTCACAGAGTGATATCAACAGTTGTTGAATATTTGTCATGAGAAAAGCGGTATTAGATGATAAACTTTTTGAATGAAGTGAAAAAGTTGTCATCAAATTCCAAGACATCCATGACAGATATTCAAGAACTGTCTATATCACCATATGAAGAAAATGAAACTGTGTTTCTATCGGAACACTATTTGATTTATTTTTGTAAACAAAATTTGTTATAAAAACTGCAAAAAACACTGATATTTTCTCTCATTCTCCAGATCACCAATTTAAACTACAACCTGGTTTTGGTATGAACCCGATTCTGGAAGGTCTTATTTCGTACCAGAATCCTACTGTATATTAGTATTTTGGTAGGTTAAAAGGCCTTCTCGAACCGTTGTAGGAAGTCCTTATAGAAGACAAGACTTGTATTAATCACAACTTGTGAATGTGTGGAATGCCAGGCCACCTCCGTGGTTCGGATTTCACGTTACACTGTAGGTCCTCCATTTCATCTCGCAATCATCCTACCATTACACATTAGCGTAAGTGCGTATAACCCGAACGGGTAGTAAGACGTGTTACTAATAATAATAATTCTTCTTATAGAACGGGCTTAAAACAAAAATCAGGGTATAAATTATATCTTACAGTGGTCTGGCAGTAGACGAGGTATAAGTGGGTGGAAGTAGAAATCAACTGAAATAAAATCATACTTTTAACACTTTTTTTTATGTACCGCATCTCACTACCCTTTCGGTTTGTAGGCATATGTGCTAATTACGCTAACGTATTAAGAACAGGGAAAGTCACATTTAGAATACGTGTACCCCCATTTGCGCGGATGAAGGGTAAAAAACTATTTAAGAAAAAAACATCCTCGGTACACCTGGTTGGGATTAGAACCCAATCCCTCCTGTAATCGGTGGCAAGAGTAACGCCTTTAAAATCATTTGACCACCAAAGCAATATTTTATTTACTGTTCTTTACCTTTTAATCTCACCTGGATGACCAGAAATTTTGAAACTTTTTAATCCAATGAGCAGTCCAATTTTAAAGATAAACAAATTATATGGTCTCGTTCCCCCCTCCTCCTTTAAAAAAATAGTTTCAAGGTTTGTAAAGTCTTTCATTTTTAAAATGGGGTTCACATAGAAGAATAACTAAAACGGTGTTGTAAAAGGGGAAGGAGTCCAATAATACTCTAGAACGCACACATAACATACCTTTCCCTCACGTCGTCTGCAAAGCCTCCCATCTAGTAATTTATGGGGTCCCATCAAAACTAACCTTCTGCTCCTGCTCATACACGCACCACCTCTCACCCCTCTGCCCCACCCTCCACGCGATACCCCCCAGAAAATTTGAGATCCAATAAAAAAAAAAGACAAGAAGAAGAAACGATGAACTACTCGAGAGTACAGCTAAACAATAGACCGCTGTAAAACACTAGACACTTTATTTCCCCGTGCTGATGTGTTGTTGGAAGAGCGGTAGAGTCGTCTCAGTGTCAAAAGGTACTAACTCACGATAAGGGATGTGGTATCGAAATAAAAGTATCGATACTCTACTCATTAAACGTATTGGAAGAAAAATATCGATACCGTACTAATATCGAAATAAAAGTATCGAAAACAGTTAAGTATTGGTATTGAAATTTTAATCTGTGGGGAAAAAAAAATCTAGTAATAATAATTTCAACTTTTGCATCAAAATAATTGTATTTTTACGTTTATTTAAAGACTTAAAATTATAACGATTTAACCATATTATAGTATACTTTGGTATCGCGTCTATGTTATATGTTGGAACTTGGAAGATCTGATAGATATGATTGCATGTTGAATATTATGAAAGGTTTTACCGTACCAGCTATAGTTCTTCTGGCTTGTCATGCAGAAAATGAGTGAGAATTGAGAAATAGTGTCATTTGTTTTTCCTACATAGTCCACCCTAATAAGTATTTAATCCAACATGAGTGAAGATCGCAAAAAACGTGTTTATTTCGATACCGATCCGATACCGGAGTTTTAGTACTAATATAAGTAAAATTATCGGAAAAACTCTAGTAAAAATACTAGTATAGAAAGATAAATATCGATATTAGTAAAGTATTGATAACATTTTAACGCCTTTCACACAACTTCTTATATTAAAGGGGGATAGGGAGTTTTTAAGGTACATATTATTTTTTCAGTTTTATAGCAACAAATATTTTGGCTTTGGTAGAATCTTCTACACAGTGTAATCTAAACCATTCTTGAATATTTTACCATGGCTGTAGCGGAGAACAGAACATTTTTAAATGACGAGAAAAAGTTTCTCGTTGAATGCCACTACGCTGGAAATCATCGCTGAAGGATCAGCATGGTTACTATTGGGATACAACACTGTCATTCTCTCGTTTTTGTGTGGTCAATCTCCCCTTAAATATAAGATAAGTTTTCACAACGTTAGTTAGCCGAGGTTGCCAGTACACGATCCCATCATCTCCAGTCATAGCTGAAAAAAGCGAGGAAATTTGGCAACAGTTTATCGAGGGGGAGTGAGGATAAATTATCCTCCATAAGACCTGCAGTTTCCTTAATATTGGGTGTATGAGCATGATAGATATACAATAACTTAATATTACTACATGTGTAGAAAACTAAACCAAACTTTTTATCTTCATTTAAAATGTTTCTGTCCAAATTACACTATGACCATAGTAGAATATTCCAGAACTGTTAAGATTACTCTAGAATCTCTGAGAAATATAATTGTTTTGTCAGAAAAACTGCAAAATTATTTATCTTAATTCGAGCTATTTTGCACCCAACCTTAAAGACCTCAGGAAATATCCGAACACTGGTATTTAGAGTCTGTTCATGATAGGTTTATACCTGGATGACAGTTCAAAAAATCATATGTTTAGGTTTTAGGTTGTCAACACTTGTAAAAGATCAATGTTTTGTTATACTTGTTAAGTTTTTTAATTACATGTTATATTTTATATTTTAAATAACGTAAACTTAGTTTTTCTCACACTATTTCATTACTTGTAATAATTTATTTTTATCCAATTCGAAACAATATTTTAAACATAATTAAAAAGTACTTATTCTCCATTTTGGAATGTTATCTATGATGTGTAATATAGTGCGTACATTAATACCTTTCAATACGGGCATTATATTTACTTGGAAAAGAGAAAATACTTGTCATTTATTTAATATATGACATTATTTTATCGTATTTCAAAGTATTTAACTGAATAAAATATTTTTATTCACTGTGTGGTTGCATCATTGTAAAAAACTTGTTTCGGTCATATTCAATCACGTGGTTTAAATTCGTCGGTCGCCATTTTGAAGCAATTTTCATTAGACCTTTTGTGAAGGTGCTGTGAATAGTAATTGTTTTTTAAGTGGAATAAAACGATAAATAAGCTTTGTGCCCCCCTCAAATAAATATAAATAATATTGACCTAAATTACTGTGGCTAACTATCACATTTATACATCGCCATATGTTTTTATTACAGTTATCCAAAGTGACGGATGTCAGCTGTTGGGGTAAGGATACATTAGGGACTATTTCTAGTAACTTTTTGAGCTGTCATCCAAGTAAATGAAGGTCGTGAATGTATTATACTATTGTTATGGCAGTTCTGAAGCTCCAAAACATTCAAAGTAATAATACTTTCCCAGAATGTTCTGTTGTCACCCTGTTAAAAACTTTTTTGTTTTGAGGAAGACTAGATTTTTGTTTCTAACTATTATTTATTCAACTCAAAACTTGAGCATTTTGTGTGAAACTTTGTTTAAAATGGGCTAATTTCACCTTTTTAAATTATTCAAGTTTAAATTCAAGTTTTTCAAAAATCTTTAGGACCTTTTTAAATAATGTTAGGATTTCTGAACTGCAACTCTTTTCAGTGCTCCCGTAGGCGGTCTTCTTAAAGGTGTCCAAGCAAGGGTTGAAATAATTTTAAAACTTATTTTTTATGTTAGGAGACCATCGTACTTTATTTATTTACAAAATTAGTTCCAAGATAAACAGTGTTAGTAGCCTTGTTTAGCATTTGAATTAATATCTAAGAAATACTTTAATATCTGTTTAAGTTTTAGTTATTTATTACTAAACCTTAATACACAGTTTTACAGAGTTTTTTTTATAATGACGCAAATGTTTTGGAAGCTCCTCGGTAATGTTTTATTTTCGAACGAAAGTTTAACTACTATCACATAAATGGTTTACCAACACAATAATAAAACAATAAAAACAATTAAAAGCATAGTTTTACATTCTCCCTCCACACAAATGCTGGTACACTTCCTTTAGATTTGGCCTTACTCATATCTAACACCTTAGCTTAGTTAGTATAGCCCAAACGGGTAGTAAGACGCTGTGATAAGAAAAGAAAATAATTGAAAGATCACTTGAAAATGCTTAACATTATTGAGAAGTTGGTACCTTGTCAATTTAGCTACCCACACGCCCCTTCCCAGTGGCTATCTGCTGAACATTATTAAGGTGGGGATTTAGGGATGTAAAAAAACGCGAAAAAAGGGCAATGTGTATTCTACTATTAGAGCAAAACATTTTTTAGACCAAAATAAATCAAACATTTCTCCAGTAGAAATATAGAGTTTAATTTTCTTCACATCGTGATATCAACAGTTCCTAAGCATGTGTGAAGGTTGTCCTAGAATTTAAAGACAACCTTATCTTTATTTTAAAAGTTTTTCATCTATTGCCGTTACGATCATTTCAGTAATCCAACGACTGTTGATATCACTATGTGAAGAAAATTAAACTCTTATGTTTCTATTGGAGAAACATTTGATTTATTTTGACAAAAAAAAAAAAGGTTTTGCTATAAAAACCTCAATAACACTGCCCTTAACTCTCCTTCCCTCCCACTTTTAAGCTAAAAGATCCGTGACGCGACTTTTCGACACCAATATACGGACATACTCTGACGAGCTACTTTCCTGAAACCGATTAAGTTAGTTGGAACCTTGTCATCTTGAGGTTGTTGAGATCATAATGCTGAGTTCCTGAGTGCTTTTCAAGACTTCACTTCTGCTCTGTGGGAAAATTGGTCTTCTTACCTCTTATTAAAGGCCCTGTAAAGTGTTCCTCAGATGTATTCACTTCTTGCACCCGACCAATTTCACTGGCCCGTCAATCGTGGGTAGAGAAGAAAGGTGTTTTATAATGTTGGTACTTTAATGAGGATTTGCTAGTGGGCTAACAATATATTTTCATGTTTCAAGGTGAGAATGTAGGGAATGCAAGTAAAGGGCAGTGTTTTTGCAGTTTTTGAAGTAAAATCTTTTTTGGCAAAATTAAATGAAATATTGCTTCAGTAGAAACATAGTTTAATTTTCTTCATATGGTGGTGTTATCGAATGTTGTTGAATATCTTTCATTAGCATAGTGGAATTAGATGATAAACTTTTTAAATTAGGAGAAAAATGTGTCACTAAATTCCAGGACATCCTTGAGAGATATTCAAGAACTGTTGAGGTCACCATGTGAAGAAAATCAAACTAAGTTTCTACTAGAGAGTTATTTGATTTATCTTGACCAAAAAAAGTTTAGATTCAAAAAATGCAAAAATACTTATCTTTACTTGCGTTCCCTGTGAACTCACATTAAATAAAATTATAAAAAATTAAGTTTATTTGTATATATTGTAACGAATCACGGGCTGGGCTCCTTTTGTTACGAACCGTTTGCCGTCCTCGTTTCTCATTTTACGTAAGGGTGTCGTCTGGAAAGCTCTCACTGGTCGTCTTTTAGCTATGTCGTACTGAACTGCATTGATAGGATGTTGCTTTAAGAAAAATATTTGTTCCAACATGCAATTTATTTAAATAAATACGCATTGTTTGTTACACCCGAACATGCTGATAATATACATTTTATCACGATAGTACAAAAAAACGTATGTTCCTCATGACGATTCAACGGGTAAGAAAAGTTAGAAACACGTCTGTTTCACATGACGATTCATTGGGTAAGATGAGTTCAATACTATGCCGTCTTTCAAGGCTTGGCTCTCTATTCCCGTAGTTTTGTACTCTCAAAGCCAGGTCACTATATGATTTCTTTCCATCTACCAATGGGGTTATTTTGTCTGAGCACGAAAACTAAAAATAGGCATGACTTAACTATGCACCTACTCTTAAATACTGCGTAATACAACACGGAGATAAACCATGCTTCGAACACGTGCAGCTAAAAGAAAAAAACAATAGAAACAAGGCTGTCGTTTAGAAAAGATTAATTTAATTAAAAATAACCGAAAATAAGAAAAATGAAAACATTTACGTGAAAATATTATTTTGAATATAAGTAAATACGGAAAAATCAATTTCATTAAAATATTGAAAGGTTATTAGCAATAGCTACATACAAGATTTCTCGTGATTGAATATAATGTTCTTACCACGCATTCAAACAAGTTTTCTTACTATTTATAGGCAAAAATAACACCTTTAGTTTTTCTCTTCGTTAGACAAGATTTAAATGGAGTGTATTTCCACGAGCGTGTTTAGCAGCGCTGCTAACGCCCGTATCAGAGCTGCTGTCGAGGTGCCAATATTAAACTCATGTTTTCTTCTAAGATTTCAGTAATAAAATCATATTTTTGGCCATTTTGGACACTCCTCCCCCTTTTTCCATCCTTCTTACAGGAATTAATATAACTTTTCATTCATATTATGATGATACGCGTTCCGTGAAGGGCGCCAATTAAAGTGATACCGTTTAATTAGTTGATATTTGCCCCGTGATCGAGCACTAATTAGAGCGGTACGGTATTTTGAATATATAATTGCCCCGCAATTGGGAGCCAATTATGAAGATACGGAATGTTTTGAAATATACGCCGCTCGATGGGCACTAATTATGAAGATAAGGTTGCGCGTTGGGCGCCAATTAAGATGTTCTCGTTATTTGATGATATAATTGGTAATTATAGCCCCGTGATCGAGCACCAATTATAATTATATTTGGTATTTGATGAGATAATTGGTATTTATAGCCCCGTGATTGAACGCCAATTATAGTGATATTTTTTACACTTATGAAATAAGTAAGACCTTTAAAATTGCGCACGATTTATTTAGATCATTGCACCCTTGGTGCTGAAGATTTGATGACACTGATAATTACTGTCTTTGATAAATTACCAAGTTCTCTATTTTTTTACAAAGTTATTGGCTATTGCTGTCCATTGTAATGGATTAATACGCACAAGCGGATTATATATGACCTACCCCTTGCCTCTTGGACCTCTTGTCACCAGTGTTAAAGCCAACTAATAAAAAGTCTCCTGGCAACAGGTGTTGGGAAGGCTAGCTTCCTATTGGGTAGAGGGAGCTAGCGTCACTTGTTTTTTTGATATTGCTACGGAGTTTATTTTTAAAGAAAAAATAATCTTTATGGTGTAATTTATTGACATTAGTTCTGAAAGGCGCGTGATTCTCCATTGAAGAAGTCTTGAAAGGATATTTTACATACAATACTTTAAAGAAAAATGAACTTCATCCATGACTTTTTTAATATATGAGAGGGGTCCAAATCAGTATCATTACATGCATTATATAAATTGTTGGTAGTTATTAACTTATACATTAATGGTGCGAAATAATTCACAATAATTTGCAATGAGCATTGTTGTACATTAAATATAAATTTATTGTATTAAACTTGTAAAATTTAGAAATGTATAGCATTATAATATATTTTTTAATTTACTCGTGATTCACCCTCCCCCATTCCTTCCTGTCTCTCTCTCTCTCTGTTTTACGTAAGCATTGTTTGGACCTCCCCTTCAGCCTAAGGGGTTTACGTAATACTTGAATTTGGAATAAACTTTCTGCACAATGATTTCCATGATATTGTTTTTACTTTCTTATTGCTGTGTTCAGATGAAGTTGAATCCCAAACGGCTGGTAGCGTCTCTATCTCACTAATAAAAATTTCCACATCTAAGCTCTCAAGGGATTGTTGGGATGACATTTTATAGTAATAAGCAATACTGTAATTGTTAGCTTAGCACAAAAACACGTGGTTCTGTTTTGAAAGAGTCGCGCGTATTTCTGCCGCCCGTGGAAACAAGACAATTTAGTTTAATGTATCTACACGGGCAGCGCTGCTGGGAAACGCCGCGGCTGGTCGGCTGTAATGCCGGATTACAAACAGGGCGTTTCCAAACGTTGATATGTTGGTATGCTTGCTTACTTTAAAAACACTTTGTCCCAGAGACGTGAGCACTTCGATAAAGATTCAATTGTCCATTATGACAACACCTGAACCTTCTTGCTCGTGATGGAAGTAAGTTCTTAGTGTAAGGACCAATTATTGTTCCGACAGACAAAGTGCACTCAACCAGGACCACTTCACTTTTTTCACTTTTTTTTTGCTACTATTTTATTATTAACTTTCTAACCAAACTTTTTAAGAGCATAATATAGAGACCACTTCAGTCTTGGGCATCCTACTTATTTATTAAAACTTACTTATTTTATCAATAATATTTAAAGTTTTTTTTTTTTTGCCGACCGAATACATCAGCACGTCACCTATGTAAGGGTTTCTAACTAGTGGCACGTGATTACTTTTTAAATTTTTTATGGCCCGTGAAGTTTCTTGGGAAAGTAATCTACTGTAGTAAAAATATTTTTTAGATGAGAAACGAAACGTTTTAATTTTCATGGAAAAAATCTACGAAAGCTTCAACAAGGGATGTTTGTTCGTGTTTAATTCCTTTCTTGCATCAGCTTTATTAGATTGACATTCAAAATTTAGTATATTTTTGCCGAAAATTTCGTTTAATATGTTTTTAAAATGTTTTAACTAACACTTCCTATTTTAATTAACAATTAAATATCTGCTCTAATTTTTGCCCAGCTTGGCCAAATTTAGCCGATTATGATGCGATGCCTCACCACTAGACTCCTGGTTTCGCTTGTGGCCCTCGGTCACTTTTCAGTTGGAATTTTCTTACCTATAGAATAACTAAATTCTATAACACACACAAAGCCCACTCGCCTGGTTATTAGTTCAGCATTGGGCATAAGGGCAGCCCAATTTTGCCAAGTATACTCTTTTAGTTCGTGCAGAGAATCAAACTAAGGACCTTTAGCTTACAATGTGAACACGCTATCGACTGAGCTAAGGGTGTCGGCCAAAATCTCTTGTCATTTGTAAACCGTTAACAGTCTATTCCCTTTTCCATCGTTTCCTTTCAAGATGTTTGCTTAGCATTGTGGCATTTAGGTAGCAATCATTGGACCATTTCGGTGGTTCACAAGACAAAAATAAACCTTATTAATTATTCTAAGTAGAGGTTTCCAGTCACTGAAATTGTTTACGGCCCCTTGTACAAGTGGGTGATTCTACCCGAGATAATAACGAGTTATTTTTTTGAGTTTCTTGGCAGGTAGGTAGCGTAGCCCTACATAATTGAGGGGTCAAAATGAGGATGCTTAGTATTTTGATGCATTAAGGATGAGTTTTTTTAGTTGTTTTTTGTGTGTGTGATCGCAGCAAAGCTCTTCTTCTGTCTTTTTCAATCTTCCTCGGGTCCGTGGCGGTGTCTTGAGATGTGTTTTAATGGTCCACCATCCCACTACCGACCACCTCTAGCCAATCAACATTATTCCCTCAGCTTCTTCCCCTATGAGTCTCGCTTTGTCCTTTTCGCGACCCTTACAACGATTTGTTCAAAACTTAGCCCTTGAAACAGAGAATATATCGTGACTTTACGACGTAACCTTAAGGTAGAGATGTAGGGAACATTAGTTAAGATGGAATCGAAAGGGAGGCGAAAAAAAACCCGTGGTTTTTTTGCAGTTTTTCTTGCAAAACATTTATTTGGCCAAAATAACTCAAATATTGATCCAGTACAAACATAGAATTTTTTTTCCACATGGTAACCTATATAATTGTTGAATATCTGTCAAGGGCGTCTTAGAATTTAATGACAACATCTTCATTTAAAAGTTTCTCGTCTAATACCACTATGCTCATTACAGATATTCAACAACTGTATATATATATATATATATATATATATATATATAATCACCATGTGAAGAAAATTAAACTCTTATGTTTGTAATGGAGAAGAATTCTATTTATTTTAACAAAAAAAAGTTCTTGCCATAAAAACTGCAAAAACACTGGCCTTTTTTTCGCGTCCCCTTCCATCCCACCTTAAGATCGATGTTTTTGCAGAAAAACATTTTGGCCAGAATAAATAAAATATTGCCCTAGTAGAAACATAGTTTAATTTTCTACCCATGATGATATCAAACAGTTGTTGACAGATATTCAACAATTGTAGATATTACCATGGGGGGGGGGGGGTGTATTCCCNTATACTCTTATGTTTCTACTGGAGAGGAATTTGATTTATTTCGACCAAAAAAGTTTATAAATAAAAACCGCCAAATTACTGGCCTTAACTTATGTTCCCTACATACCCACCTTAATATTTAAATAAACTTGTATGTGTTTTTCATATAGAGATGCATCATATATATATACAAAACTGTTTTTCAAAAAAATTTCCGTAATTATATCCCGGGTTTGGTTCTTGAGACGACTACAAATGTACATTCGGTTTACTCTGAATTGTAGCAATATTTTCTTTATGGCTAAACTACACCATAGTGGAAAAGACTAAGGTAAGTTTACTACCCTTCAGGTTAAACGGAGTGTACAAGTTTGAAATTGGGTTCAACCCGTTCTCATAAATTGAAATTTACAAAGCGGTGTCTGGTTATTATATTTTTCATATAATTAAGCAATAAAAAGCTACTATTAAGCTTAGCATTATATTTAAACGCAATGAACGGAATCATATTAAAATAATTTTAAAATTGAGGCAATTACACAGAAAAAAAATTTACTAAGAAAAACCTTAGATTATTTATCTAAAAAATCTCTCTTGAAAATCTTACATTCAAATAAAGGAAAACGTATGTACCTGTCTTAGAAGAAAACAGTTTTTCTACTTCACATATAAACTATTTTCAATAATAAATAACCTCATTTCACACTATAGAATGAAATAATTTGTTCTCAGAGTACTTTCTGATTTATTTAACATTTGTCAAATACGTTCATATGGTAAGAAAAAAAAATTAAGTCTTTAGATATTTTGGTGATACAATATTTTATCTTTTCCATAGGTGGTGATAATTATTTTGTTTATGATGCTTCGGGGAACTTTATTCCAACGTAATTTGAAAAGCAATGATTGCTTTACTCTTTCCCGTATGTATTTGTAGCTAATTATATAAGAACAACTGTATGTATAAGCCAAGGTAAAGTGCTTCTAAGGGTGAAGAAAGCCAATTTTTCAATAAGGAAGAGGGCGAAGAAAGCCAATTTTTCAATAGGGAAGAAGGCGAAGAAAGCCAATTTTTCAATAGGGAAGAGGGCGTAGAAAGCCCATTTTTCTAGGCGGAGAGGGGTATTATTATTTATTATTATTATTATTATTAGCACCACGTCTTACTACCCGTTCGGGTTATACGCACTTACGCTAATGTGTAATGGTCGGGTGATTGCGAGATGAAACGGAGGACCTACAGTTTAACGTGGAATCCGAACCACGGTGGAGGCCTGGCATTCCTGAGAGGGGTATTCATTAGAAACTTAAGACACATTTTAAAATGTATTTATATATATATATATATATATCTTCCTGCTTGACACACTAACTTGCTAAAAACTGAGAGATAAGGACTCAAATCTCGGTCGAATATAATGAGAATATATATATATATATTTACTGAATGGGTGACCTGGTGGTCTAGGGGTAAGGTGTCAGACTTCTGTGCTAGGGTCTGGGGTTCAATCCTCGGTCCCGGCACAGATTTATCTGATTACCAAACCCTTCCTTCACCTCTGACAAGACGTGTATTACTCACATCTTGTGAATGTGGGGAATGCCAGGCCTCCACTGTGGTTCGGATTCCACGTTAAACTGTAGGTCCTCCATTTCATCTCACAATCACCCTACCATTACACATTAGTGTAAGTGTGTATAACCCGAACGGGTAGTAAGACGTGGTGCTAATAATAATAATAATAATAATAATTGTACTGAATGGTTTCCCATTCTCCTTCCACACAAATGCAGGTATATTACCTCTAAAATACTTCCTTCCTCATCTCTAGCCCAGTAGAGTAATCATCATATATGCGGAAAACCTGAACAGGTAGAAAGACGTGGTGATATATATATATATAATTTATTATTTGCAGCCAACATTGAAAACATTTTACTATATTATTATTGTTTTTATAGATATTAATAATATTATGTCAAAAGTTACAGTTGTATATCACATGACTTTACGTTTGAATATATTATTCAATTTGTTCTAGTAAGTTTTGTAACAGTAAACAAAAAGTATCTTCAAATCATAATCGGACTGTAGTAGAAATTAGAGGGCACACACACACACAAAGAAGGAGCGCAAGAAAGGGAAAGGACTAGCCCGGGATTTCTTTTTGTCGTGGTCCATGTCTTTATTACCTGCGAGAACTTCACTACCTTAACTAATCCATTCTGAAATAAATGGTACTTTGAGCCGCTGTTGACAAGTTGGCCTTTTCTTGCTCTGGGACCAAAAGAAGAGCAGGTAAAGCTAGTCCCTCGGTAATCCTCGGCTAATCATCTCTTTGTTCCACAAGATGCAGCGTCTTTTCTCAAGACAACCTCGGTTTATTTTTAACCCCACCTTCTGTACCAGACTTAGAAGATATACTCCATTCACGGTAGGAATTACTATCTGAAAGGTCTTTTTTCCTACCAATATCGTACTATATAAATAGATTTCTGGTAGGGGAAAAGGCCTTTCACAAAACAATTCCTAAGTTGAACAAACTTTACATGGATATGCCGTTGTTTGCAGCTGACCTGTCCCCGATATGATAACAAGCGTTGGCTCGTGCCCTTTGACCTTCTTATTCAAAGCATTGGGTTGAGGATGTAGAGAACGAGAGTTTAAGGGGAGTGTTTTAGCAGGGTTTTTTTTTATAGAAAAACATGTTTGTTTTTTATTAAAATAAATGAAATATAGTTCCAGTAAAAACATAGTTTAATTTTCTTCAATTGACGATACAAACAATTTGTTTAATATATTTCATGAGCAGTATTATATTATATTCTTTAAATTTATGTCTATACTGTTTCAAAATAATTTTTTTTATAGAAGCTGCAAAATCACTGCGGTTTATTTTTCGCTTTGCATACACTCGCACCTTAAAACATTTTCTTGGAGGATAGAGAGAGAATAATGGCAGCTCCATGTACCCTCCTGGATACCATTTGTGGGGGACTGCGGTGGCCTATGGGTAAAAGGTAAACAAACACCCTCCCTTGCGATGTTTTTGTCTGTGGTTGCTCTGTTCAGACGGATGTCCTCACATCTTCCTTTTTTCTCCCTCTATTCTCCAGTCAGAGGGCCAGGGTGGAAATAGACTCATAAGATTATTCGATGTCTCTTGACTCCGTCCTTTGTAGCTTAGGGCAGTGTTGCACAGACCTTAAAAGTTTACGGTATACTCAAAGCAGCCGCCTCGGTCAGCGATAAAGTAGCTTATCAATCGCAATCAGGCCACATGAATTAAAAAACAATGGTCTATGTCGTTTCATGGAATGTATACTATCTCCCTACTAAGCTCCCTTATACTCCCTTTAGCCCTTCAGCTACAGCCACACTGTATAATGTCAATAAGAGAGAGAGGAAAAAAGCTACAAGACTTTTTATCTCAAGATAAAGATAAATGCTCATTGCTAGTTCTCGAACATCTTAAAATTTTCTGTTGTGAGCCTATCAAACAATTACGGTGTGCGTTAGCGATAGGCTAACTCTAAAGCCCTTTTTCATTGAGCCTAGTGCACAGACAAGTAAGAAACAGACTCTCAAACTTACGAGAGTTTCGCTTCGCTCCTTTTGCCAGCTTGAGTCCTTCAACACTAAGCTTCGCTAGTGTCACTCCTGGGTGATGATAGGACTAACCGCTGCCGAAAGGAGTGCAACCATTTTGAGATAGAGGTTGAGTGTCTGGTATATTATTTGTTTGTGGCCTAGAGTCATAACTCCGCAAATATGCTTAAGAGGTTTTTAAAAATGAGTTAATGTCACATTTTTAGGGGTTTACGAAACTTCGAAAACTTTGACTTAACTTCTATTTCGATTTAGAAAGTAAAATTCCTGATTCGACAATTATTATGAAGCTTCTAAAAAAAATTAAAGTCAAAACACACATTTATGTTGCGTTTTTAATTCTGCTGTTATTTCAATCACAAATTAGTGTCAGTGTAAAAAGAAAATCTTAAATAAGTATATTGAATTTTGTGATAGTAGCTTAATTTAACATTTTAAGACGAAATATATTATATTTGGAATAGCAGTTTGTAAATTAAATTTATTAGCTAAATTTACATATTTATGCAAAGTATAATAGTTTTATTTAGTGTCAAATTATATTTTTAAAGTATTTTTCGTTGTTGGAATATTTCGAGTTTATTTTGACGTGAACCATGTTTTTAAATAACGCTCGTAAAATTAAATATCACGTTAGAGCTGAACGGCAATTTCTCACTTAATGTTCCCCTAAACAAGATCTTTTTTTTTGTGGCACACTGTTTTGTTTTAGTTACGTGCTGTGGCAGTAAAAAACTTATTACGCGCCAAGTACAAGGGCTGTACGGTATGTAAAAATTAGGAAAATATAAACTCATTTTTTCCTGAAGTAAGTACAAATGTTTCAATATTAAAAGTTGAAATTTTGTTTTTATAACTGGTTCTTTATATGTATAAACATTTCGTCCAAAGCATTAGTAATGCAGGTAAAAATCATAGCTCTAACTTCATGTGAAAGCTTTTGATTTTGCCAAAGATATATTAAAAATATTAGTACGTACGAATGAGTAAGTAATGCGGACGACACGTCATCGAACCGCAACGCGTGTCGCTCAGGGCTCTAGCCGCGCAGTACACCTAATTCGGACCACCGTGGTACACCAGCGTCCCACGGCACACCGTTTGCGGAAAACTGGCTTAGCGGTTCAATCCTGATCGTCTGAATTTAGGGATTTAACCCCAAAATACTCTTTCCTAGTCACCATGTAATTGACCAGCTTTCGTGGTAGTATCACCAACCACCTTCCCCCATTATCCCCCAAAAAATATAATATTGGTTAGGGCCTTTATATACGCACTATCTGCCCCTAAATTAAATTTCTGGTCGTGACACAGGTTTATATGTTAAGAATAATTGCAACATAAACACATTTCTTAAAAAAATCAAGTAAATAAACAATCATTTCAATTTAATTTCACTTTGAAATTTCGTTTTTTTATTCATTAGTTAATTCAGAGACTCGTTAGATCACAAAATATGTTCATTTTTTTGAGGTTTACAAAGAAACTAGTTATTTTATGTAACTAAAAAATTACATATTCCGTAAATCAATATATTTTACTATAAAAGGGCGCCTGCCCCTAATTAGTTTGTTATTCACCTTCTCTAATAATACCCTTGTAAAATATCTCCTCATCATCACAGTCTCGTTTTCAAATTAGTTGAGCAGGTTTTCCTCTCTAGTTTTGTTTTATTTTTCACGTCCCACGAGTGATATGAACGCTTCTTTCGGTCCGTTTGGACGCTGATGGATGACAACACACTATCCATGTGAGTTCTTTGTCATAACTGGCCATGTGTTAGGTAGGTGCTGTCAACCAAGGGCATAACTGCCTTTCCTTTGGTTGAGAGCTGACTGACCATGGCAGATAATTTGTAATGTTGGAAAACATTGCTTTGAAATGTATAAACACTTTATCTCCTCTTATTAATAAATCGTACATACTTTCTCATTTAGTCCACTGTATTATGTAACAAATTTTCGATTAAAATAACCCCATCAGTAAAATACCCCTTAATATATATCCCTAAGAAAAACATAGGCCCATATTATTTTGATAGTAGTATTAAACAATTTTGAGATAAAAAAAAATTGAACCAAAACTACTATTGTATTTTTTTTAATCTACAAATTAAAAAATAATCGGTATACTACCCTTAAATCTTGTTTTTCTCAAAGAAAAACAAACAGGCATACAATATTATTTATAATGTAAAACATTACCAATCGATAAACCCATTTTTAACCAAAACATGGCCATTTTCGAAATATTTACAATTTAAAAGAAATCTTTTCCGATTACAATGTCGTCTATATATTATAAAGTTAAAATAAAGCATATATATATACATATATATATGTGTATACAAACCTTCTCTTTTTCTCGTGGTTTGGTTTGTGTATACAGACCATCGTCGATATTGGAACGTATTTCTCAAATCTATAACATAGTATACTTATTGATAAATAACATATCCTTATGTTTTAAGAAGTGTTTAAGTGATTTGTTTAAAATGTAGTACTTTCAAAACCAAGGCAATTAATTACTAAATCTTAAGAAGAGTGGTTTTAAAAAAACTGTTCAGATATTACTGTGGAATCACACTTTCACCTAAAAAACAAGAGCAAAACATAAACGTAATCACGTGACGAACTCCAAACCGATCATCAGATTTCAGCCTCTTCGGTGGTGTTCTCTCGACACGACTAGAAATAAAAACTTCAGCTTTCCTACGCGATTAAATCAGCTAAGGCTACCCAATCAAATTTCCAAGCCAAGCGACACAATCATTTGGCATGTGGCTACAAGCGAGATACTAACAAACAGCCGCATCTACTGTTGTGAAATTATTCGAAACAACTCGTTAAATGGGAAGCATCCATCGTGATACTAAACTAAAAAAAAATTAAATCAGTATATTTCTAGTTTGTTTTGCAAAGCACAATGAGTCAACATAAATTTCTGCTAGCTTGTGAATTGTTGTGACACTAAAGTAAATTCGTTTTTTTTTTCCAAATTTGTGAACCAAGTTTTAGCAGGAAGGGAGTTTAAACAGCACCTTGAACTGAGATAAGTTTTATTTCTACTAATGTATATTAAATATTACAATAAAATATCCTGTTTTCGACAGTATACACATTGTTCATACTAAATTAAGATCGATATAATACGTAGTATTAATCACAAGGCAGATTAATCTAAAAATACTTAATTTACCAGCAGACTCTTTGAGTTTCAAGATCATAGGTCTACTCCAATTTTCAAATAACACCATTGTTAAATGTGAGTCTAGCCCATTAGACCCAAAGGTCATCGGTGTGGCGTGGGGCTTGATTATTGGAGAGAAAAAAATCTAGCAGGATGGTTATAAACACTCTAATATTTAAAACAAATAAAATTAGTATGCCGAAATAATCATACGGCCAAATTCCCTTAGGTTCCCAATACTATAAAAAAAAAGGTTTTCAAAAACCTTAATAAGCAAATGGCGGCTGTCTATCCATCAATCAACCAGAAAATGTGAGAAAAATATTACCTATTCATTTAATTTAAAAAAATGAAACCGAATGCTATATAATTACAGTGCTTCCCAAGCTTATTAGAACAACAAACTTTCTCGATGCTCCTAGCTGTAATGGTCATGGGTTATAGAGGGAAGGGTGTGTTTGTATATATTTTTTTTAGCATAACGCCTAATTACCCATTCGTATTATACGCTTATGTACTAATTACACTAATGGTTTAGGAATTAGTATGTTTGAATTGAGAGGCAGTGTACGCAAATTTGCGTAGAGAGAGAGAGAGAGTGAAAAACCATGTAGTAAAAACCACCCTCAGTACGCCCGACCGGGATTGAACCATGATCTCCCCATCATCAACAGTCTAGTCTATTGCGAGAGTAGTACCTTAAACCTCGGGCCACCGAAACGGGCTTTAATTTGATTATTTTTGACCAAATTTTTTTAAAATTTATTGTTTAATATAATTTTAGTTTATTTCCATGTCCATTTCCCCCCCCTTTTTTACTTTCCCATTTTTCCGCGCATTTTTTTTCATATAGCTACAAAAATGTTCACGTTAAAAAAACTTTTCACGGCATACAGCTTGGAAACCAATTTTTATAATAGATTATCTTTAGATGATAATCTAAACTCTATTTTAACTGTCATCTATTCAATAAAAAGTTTCCCGTGCTCAAACTACTTCACTTAAGGTTTACCATGAACGAATTAAATGTCCATCAATAATAATTTTACAACCCGTATTTTTAGCAAACTATTTATCATGTCTGTGAAGATGAATTTTTTTAATATACTTTTGGTTCCGTGCGGCTATCATCACAAAGGTTTGTTTTTTACAAAACAGTCTTTTGTAATTCTTCGCTAACGAACGATTGTTCTGAAGGTTTTTGCTGACGAATACGGAAGTCTTTGAGTCGAGTATATTCACATGAGCTTTAATTTACAGTTGCTTTAGCCGTTTAGCGTTTCCTTTGGTCAAGTTTAAGGTTTAACTCTCTTGTCTAACAATTTCTGGTAATGAGTAAGGGATAAACGTTCTGAGGGTGATGATAATATGATAATGATGATGATGCTAATAAAAGTGTAACCCGAATCAATCATTTTTGTATTGTATCTTCTTCTGTGATTTTAGAATTAGTGTTGTCCTCGATTTTTTGTCAAGAATAAAATGGTCAATTTATCCTGATACTTGTCCTTCTCAAGGAGTTAAGCAATCGATCAAACGCGTCATTCGCACGCGCACCGTTTCGCGCGGCTTAATGTGAACGTATTCTCCTTGAAAAAAAAAAAAGAAAAAAGAACAACCATTTCATTTGTTCAGGACAAGTTAATCTCTCGTATTGCTCCAAGCGGCGGTGATTGTTGTGATTGGCGCTTCCTCTGCTATTCCTTCCAGCAACCGATCAAATTTACCGACCTCATCATTTTGTTCTACTTTTCTTTTTTTCTTTTTTTTGTTGGGGGTCCTGTACTCTTAATTAGTTTGCCTCCCGTCTGGAAAGATTTAATGCAGTAAAATTACAGTTATTAAAGCAACTAGTTTCTCGGCGATGTTTTAAGGTGGGATGAAAGCAAAGTAAGTTATAAAGTCAATATCTTTGCAATTTTTACTTCTTTTTTTTACCAAGCTAATAAAATGTTGCTTCAGTAGTCCTATATACGTTCAGTTTAATTTTATGCCCGCAATAATCTATCAAGTTCTTGAATAAGTGTCATGAAAATTTGATCAGAAACCTTTTAAACATAGAGAAAAATTCCTATTAAAATGACGGTTTAAATAAAAAAAATATTGAGGCAACTATGTGTAGAAAAATTATCCCGACACCTTAAGCTTAGTCGGTAGCGTGTCTGTATACTGAGTTAAGGGTCCCGGATTCGATTCCCGACGTGGCCGAGAAATTTATAGCAGATTAATTTTGGGTTTCCCCTTTCACAGTGTTGAACTAACGGCCGGGGACTGGATGTTGTGCCTGTCTTAGGGTCAGTTTCATAGTCAAATTTAGTACGCCTCAAGGGCGGCGCTACACTAAGTACATGATGACACCTACCTAAACCAGAATGTTTAGGTAGGTGTCGTCTTGTATTTAGTGTAGCGCCGCACTTGAGGCGTACTAAATTTGACTATGAAACTGGCCCTTAGTCTTAAGTTAAATTATAAGGAATATGAAGCTATGATAGGCCTGTCAAGCCGGTAGTGGAAAATATACGGCTTGAATAAAAAAACTGACCAAGGCCACAGGATGGAAACATTAATGGATGTAAAAAAAATGTTTAGAAAATTAAACTAATTACACCTACTGAAGTATTTTTTTTATTTTGGCCCGAATACGTTTTTGTGCATAATAAAATGAATAAATACCAACTTTATCTCGCGTTTCCTAACTTCCCACCTTAAGTAAGCCTGCGAGTAGAAAGGAAAATCATTTTGAAACGCTTGAACAAACTGTGTATTTTTTAATCTAGAAGTAATTTGTTATTTCGGATTTTTTTTCTACGCTGAAATGGAAATGAAAGGTATCAACATGTCAATACAATATTCAAATCCTGACTATTTAAGGCCCTTGGCCCTGTGGAGTGCAAGTCTAAAAAAACTTATTTTGTGGGATGGTGGGCGGGAGGGTGAAGGGTGTGGCGTGGCTTCACAGCCGACCAAAGTATCCTTCCGCGCCAATAAGAAGAGATGGCTCACGAAAACCATAGACGGCGCTAGCTACCGCACAAGTCTTGCGAGAAAATCATACGTTTGGAAATATCAGTTTTCTCGAGAACGAATGAAATTTTTATGTTAATATTTTCAACACCCCTTCTAAGAGAAGGTATCGAGGTTTATTAATTGTTACATTTACTTATTTTTTGTTATTGCAGTTTGTTATTGAAAAATGTGAATTTTATCGATATTTGATCACTGTTAAATTATAGAGGAGATGTGTATATACAAGTATAGCTTAATCAACATGCTTCTTTCTATTCTTGAACAAATCATTTCCGAAAACAAATTGGCAAAACAATAAAAAAAATTGAAGATAACCATTTTTTCCCATGGCTCTGCATTTCCACACCACATGAAAAGGGCCAATTGTCTTAAGCTATATAATTTAAAAAATAGTTAACCGAAATGTTAAACTAGCTCATTTTGAATGTTATGAAATAACACATTTCTAGGATTTATAGCTTTTTATTTGGGCTACTTAAAAAATGTGTAATGGGTTAAAAAGAATAACAAATTATGGGGATGGCTTAGATTTGAAGAAAAAGCTAAAAATGCATTTTGGAGGTAGGTAAAAAAAATTTGGGTTTGGTCCAGCACTTTTAATGGTAAACTAAAAATAACTTTTTGAAATTGTTATTAAAAAATCTTGAGAATAGGCTAAAAATGCATTTTGGGGATAGGTTAAAATTTTGTTTGTAGCTATGTTAAAACACACTTTGGAGTAGATTAAAAATGAATTTTGAGAGTAGAGTTAATATTAATTGTAGGGGTAGGTTAAAAACACATTTATGAGGCAATTACAAGCTTTGGTGGTTGGTATAAACAATTTAAATGGTGGGCTAAACATACACACGTTTTAGGAATACATTAAAAATTAATTTTGGAATGGAAAAATATTTTGAGAGTGGCTTAAAAATATAATTTTTTTTCCCCAACATTCTAAAGGAGAACTAAATTCTACAGCAGTTATCAATAGGCGTTCCATGAAACTGATCTCTATATCGATTAATCTAAAGCTCTTACAACTTATTTTTGCGATACCGTTGGAGTGATTTACTCAGAAAACGATAAAAGATGATTGGGTTTAATTTCCGAACTGAAATTAATTAGACACACCGTTGAACTAATCGGTGAAGCATGACTTCGGTGGAAACGATCGCTAATGATTCCCAGAATCTTATACTTGTACCAGGAGGTGGGCCATCGTGAGTGAGCACTTTTACCAACATTCCCCGCGTAAATATCCTATCAGTAGTTAGGGGGATTGGGTAGCACAGGGCCCGGATAGGTGGAAATTGATCACGTGACCACTCCTCCTGCTCTCTGATTGGCTG
>CABFVX010000588.1:237060-261643 GCA_902151425.1 Timema shepardi | reverse complement strand
TACTCACATAATAAACTGAGCATAACTCAACTATATAAACACGATCACAGTGAAGTTATTTTGTCGACTAAACATAACAGAACTGGGCGTGAAATGCGTTGGGTTGGTAGATACGAGATTAGGGGAGGGGGCTGCGCACAAACGAAGGAGTTGCTTGACCTCATTCCAGCCAGCCACCTGCCTTCCCTCACGCTTCAGCCCTCCAACCCCTACCCCCCACATCCCCAGCACACAATTAATCTCTTAATACAGCACTACTGCACTTAGGTGTTGTACAGACATTTAATATTAGGTTTGAACCCACTTCATTTAACATTAAACATTAATTTTATACCATTAAAACACTATTTTTAATAATCCTGGATTATTCCATCCCCTGCATATCATAAACAATTCATCTTAGAGAAAAAATGAATAGGAACTCTTTTGTAGGAAATTTAATGTAGATTAATTTTGAATATGAACACCTTTTCGTTAGAGGTCACGGTTTTCGAGTTATACGAGAATAACATGGAATAGAACTTCATATAACTTAGTTTCTAGTAGGCACTAAATCTCCTCTTAATTGTTGTGTTGCAGGTATGTGTCAGTGGTGATGATATATATATATATATATATATATGGATTATTCCCAGGGCCTGGGGGCATCCTTTGTAGTTGTTATCTGGGATATTGTTTAATATTGTTGAGCAGGACGCCTTGTGATTACCAATTTTCACCCGATATCACCAGATATCAGATGTTATTTCCTATGTTTATAAAACAAAATATCTGATATGTGTCTTATTTATACAAAATTTTTATTTTTTAGAGATTCTTAGTGGTTAAGTGATTCTTCTAATTTCAAATAGTGCATACCGTGATAATCCTATATAAGGTGTTGAGTACATTGCCGCAAGATAGTTTAAAACATTTTTTAAATATTTTTATCTAATTTGCTAAGAAGTTTAATATATTGTTCTACCCCCACAAAATTGTTCGAGTTGATATAGACATACAGGTATGGGAGAGTAGTGGATATAAATTTCTAATCGGGGTGTGAAGGGGACAAATACATGGAATATTGATAGCGTTTGACGAGTATACTTTTGACTAGAAAGTCCAGTGAGGCCTCATTCTATAAGACTTCCCCCAGTAAAAAGTTTCTAAAACATTTTAGCGTTAAAATCTGCAGCCATCGCTGGAACGTTTCACCAGTCACAATAAAACTCTATTTTTAATTTATATTTATATATATTTAATATATATTGTATTAAAACTTTGGAATATATTTCTATTTATTATGGCTGTTCATTGATAAATAACACCCCTGTAGTATGAAATATTGCTGATTTAAGTCAAATAATCCGCAAAACAACAATGTAGCAAGGAGAAGGATTGCTTTATTTTTAACACGTACAGTACATTATTTCACCCATTTTTCCGTATTGTATTTATATTGTTTTTTTAGCATGAACAGATTTGTTAAGAAAATGATAATAGTAACTATAATTCAAGGTTAATAAAACATATAAAGACGATATCAACAATCATAGAATAAACGATTGCTAATCGGTTTTAAGTTATCTTTAAGGATAATTTCTGAAATAATAATACATAAGAACCGCATAAGTTTGTACGTGAGCTAAGGCGTCAGTCATGTCTAGTCTGGTTTGCCAGTGATGAGGTGGCTAGTGCTCAAATCTCATCCAATTGTAATTAGGCGATTTTTCATAAACGGTAGAGCTCGATCCTAAATTGTTTTCCATTCTCCTTTCACACAGGTGGGAGCAAGTTTTCTCTAAATTCTACATTCCTATCATCACCCTATTTAGTGTAGATTTGAAGCTAGCCCAGAACAAGAACGCAATATATATATATTTTTTAAATGTCTAATTTTAGCAATTTTTGAGTATTTTTTCATTTAAAAATTATTTGATAGTAGAAAGAAAGGTTGAGAGAAAGAAGAAATTAGTTAGAAGGAGGATTCAAATATTAGATGACATGAANCCCAGAACAAGAACGCAATATATATATATTTTTTAAATGTCTAATTTTAGCAATTTTTGAGTATTTTTTCATTTAAAAATTATTTGATAGTAGAAAGAAAGGTTGAGAGAAAGAAGAAATTAGTTAGAAGGAGGATTCAAATATTAGATGACATGAAAGAAAAAAAAAATCTGGGAACTCAAGGAAGAGGCAGAGGACAGGGCTCATTAGCGGTTTAAGTTCACTGACCAAAGGAATGGACCTGTTGTCAGACAGAACACTTAATAATAATAATAATAAATAATAATAATAAAATAGTAACTTTAACTCCAAGGAGACACTAAAAAAAAATTTAAGTACAAAAGGGAAATTGTTTTAAAACTCATATCTGATAAGTTTATTTGTTTGTTTTTGTCACAAACAGAGATTGGGATACAAACTAATACTGCTTTAGAAAGATATCGCAAAAAAAAAAAAATTGTGTTATTTCTTATTTTTATGATTTATTTAAATTTTTGTTGAAAATTGACTCCTGGAAGTGGGAGCCTTTTCAACAAACATCTACATTATTATCACAAGAATCAATATTAACACATAAATAGACTATTTAACATCGTCAGGTGCATGAATTTTACATTGGCGGGGATGGGGGCACGTAGTGTTATTTTTATACAATTAGGAATTTTAGGGGTACTTTTAATGTGTATAGTGGTATATCTTTTGAATTAATATTTGGTGTTCTGTCTTGCAACAGGTACATTCCTTTACAGTGAAATTAGACCACCAATGCACCCTGTCCTTTGCCTCCTCCTTGAGCTCCCAGAATTTCCTTATTTCCTTAAAGTCATATAATATTTGATTCTTCCTTCTTCTTAAGCTCAATTCCCTTCAACCTGTCCTTCTATCACGTCGTGCAGAAGACAGTTCCTCCTAAGGATGTTTCCAATCTAGTTTGATTTGTATCGAAGAATCACATCAAAAATGTTTTTCTTTCCACCTACTCTTCTTAGTACTTCTTCATTTATCACCCTGTCTGTCCAACTGATCCTTTAAAGTCTTCTCCAGCACCATATTTTAAAGCTCTCCAAGTATTTATTTTCCATCTTCCGGAGAGTCCAAATTTCTGCTCCATACAACGCAATGATTCAAATGGAGCATTTAATCAGTTTGTTCTTCAGTTCCAAACTCAATTTGCCGGTCAGCAGTAACCTCCTTTTGTTGACGGCCTACTTGGCCACGGTGATCCTCTACCTCTTCTTTGGTGCAGATGGAGTCCTTTTTCAGCAGACTTCGGTACTTGGAGTGCTCTCTGTTTGAATTTGAATGATTCCACCTTATCTTTACACTTAGCCTATGCAGTTGACATATATTTAGTACACTATTATATCTAACTCACTACTCTATCATTAGACTAGTCCGCCGACGACGGGGAGATCGAGGTTCGAATCTCGGTTGGGTGTACTGATGGTGGTTTTCCACTCTTCCCCCACGCAAATGTGGGTACACTTTATTTGAATTTAACCTTCATAATCCCTAAAACCATTAGCGTAATTAGTACGTAAGCTAATAACGCAAATGGGTAGTAAGACGCGGTATTATTAAAAAAAAAGTACAATTTATCATAATATTTTATTATAATTATTTACAATCTTGTGGCAAGGTTGTCAAATGTTTCAACTAGGTCCCCCTCCCTGGGTGCACCGCTGTAAATAAGGGGAGGGGGGGGGGTAAAGATGGGAAAATAAAAATTCATTTTTCTCATAAATCGTTCTGAAAGTTTTATTGGAATTTTACTTTTCTGGTGGGCTGCATAGTGCTAAGCGTGCCATTAAATTGGAATGTTCTACCTAGGCCTAGTAAAAATAAACTTAGATCAAGGATTTGGTTTACTATAGAAGAGCTTGAATGAATGATAAGTTTGTTTCACTATATTTTAGCGTGAAGATTTAAACTGCTCTTACAGTTACAAGTTTGCGTGTAATAGGGCTGGGACCACAGTTATGGTGAACTCTGATTCTCTTACTACCTGGTTGGGTTCGGGCCGCGTAAAGACTAAACTAGGTCCCAGCCTAGATTTAAACTATATATGGTGTCTTTGAGATTGTTTGTTTGGATGTATATGCCTCAAAGCATCGTTATTGGGGGGTGTACATAGGGGTTACGTCCCTCCAATAATCTATGCTTTGTTCAAAATATTAAAAGTCGCATTTGGAGAAATGCATAAATTATTAAGGTAACTTTTTTTTATATTATTTTACAATTAAATGTGTTATCATATTATTATTGGAATTCCCTTAGTATGAAGTTATATAGGTTTTATTTTACGCCATATAAAATGTAGAGAAAGTATTGTGATCAACAAAAGAGTTGAACTCAAGAATTTGATTAATCTCGACGTTTCATGACCCCGCGAATCCGAAAGAGTGGTTTTTGAATTTCCATCTGTCTATATGTCTGTCTGTACCTCCAACTAGAGCCTAAACTATTTTACCGATCGGGTTAAAACTTAGTATCTAGGGTTTTCATAGGGTTACCACGAGGGGTTTTTGGAATTGGATATCTAACCCTAAAATTAAGGGTAATTTACTGAAGGGCAAAAAGAGAAAAAGTTGATTTTGATTTAAAAACATTTTTTTAATTTATAAATATTCCAAACATGATGGCTACTCTTAATAATTCGGCAAAATGACTAAGTGTTCCGGTTTGATGCGTAAATTCTAATTTTCTATCATATCTCCATAAACCTTTGAATAAATGAAATTACTTATCATCGCAAATATATAGGGCTATTTATAATACAAACATTTTATTTGAAACATACTTTAATAAAACCAACATCTTTCAAGCTATACCCAAATATATATATATATAAACTTTTCAAACACTAAAGGTAAAGTATTGCAGCCATAAAAAAAAATCTAGCCCAAAATGTAAATAGATGTCGACGCCTCATGATCCCCCAAACCCTAAAAAAAAGGGGGGGGGAGGTTTGCAATGCCCTCTCCCTGTGTGTCTGTTTAACTCTAAAATTAAGAGTAGATTAATAAAAGCAAAAAGAGAATACATCAATTTTCTCAAAATCGGCTTTAACGATTTTGATTTAAAATTTTTATCTAGGCGTTGATTAAGCTCACAAATAATATGGTCATTTTGATTTTCCTATGAAAGTGACTTTTAGGGTACTTTACAAAAGCGGAAATTTTATTATCTCCACTACTACAGTTGCCCCATGGCTTCTTTGGTGCTGACTGATAGCTCACAGATGACTTCTGACAGTCAACATTTTGGTATATACCTAAATTTTGATTGTCAACTCTGACAGCTGCTAAACACATGTCTCGGACCATCTCTCGAACCACATGGACTTTGCGGCTCCAGTTGGCCTTGTCTACTGGGTCCCTCAAGATTTGCCAAGCATTCCTCGGCCGATATTTCTCCCGGACGTGCCTGAGGATAGAATCGGGCAAATAAGCCTGTGGCGCCCTCCTAGGGCGGTGCCTAGGCATCGAAGCTTCGAGCGACCCCTTGATGGCGGAAGTTATGAACTCCGCACAGCGATCGATCTCCGCTGCTGTTGGAAAGTTAGGGGTGGGTCCCAACCTCCCTCGCAACACATTCGTAAACTTGTCCCAGTCAGTGCGCTATAGTTCGGGTTTTTCGGGGGGTCTATGAAGGACACGGCGCGTCCCAGGTTCACAATAACGGGGTTGTGATCTGAGTCAAGCTCAGCTAGAGACTTCAGCACCAACCGCCTTCTGATCCCTCTGGAGACAACGATGTCTAGGACGTCCGGGAGAAAGCCGGGATTGAAAGGGAAGTGGGTAGGGGTTGGAGGGCCGGAAGCAACCAGGCCGTGTAGTATCTATGACGTCGCGGAGCAATCCGCTGCGAGCGCACATAATCCTAGAGCCCCATGAAGGGTGCTTAGCGTTGAAGTCACCACCGAATAAAACAGGCATGGTACTTCGAAGCAGCATCTCCATGTCAGCCCCCGTAGCCTGGTCGAACCGGCGGTAGGGAGGGAAGTAGATGGAAATGAGACGCACTGGGCTGGTTGAGGTCACCAGTTGGATAGCCGATGCTTCCATGTGGTGAAGGGGAGGAAGTGAAATTACGTGATGGTCAAGGCCCCTCCAGACCAGGACCGCCGTCCCACCCCTCCCCACATCCCCCGCTTGGTCACTATGGTGGCAGATGAACTCTGCTAACGAGAACCTCATTGCGGAGCGCAAGTGGGTTTCTCCAAACAGCATTACATCGACACGATCCTTTGCCAGGAAACTTTCAAGCTCAGCCTTCTTCCTCGCGACTCCGTTGGCGTTCCAGAGTGCGACCACGAGCTCTCTTCAGCACTGGTGGTCCTCTATTCGGGTGCACTGCCATGAGAGACCAGGTAGAGGATGATGTGCTCCATGACCAGGTGGCCACGGCTACTCCTCGGAGATTCCTAGACCTTCCTCAGGAGACTCGATGAAAAGTCCCATGGGTCCAGTCCCGGAATACCCTTGAGTAGCTCAATGCAATTTTTGAACTTCGCGGCATCATCCTCGATTGTGGGAAACGTGTTGGGTGTGGGGGTGGTAGGGGTAACAATGGTACGAGTTGGGAGTGGAAGGAAAGGGTTGGAAGGGTGCAAGGTGGTAGGGGTGAAGGTGGGAGTTGGGAGAGGGAGAGGAGCGATCTCGGGCGGGCCCTCGACCCAAAAGGGTAGAACCGGATGCCACCGGTTCAGTGTTTGGTGGCTTTGGCAGGTGCCTCAGCCTGAGGTGGAGGGGTATCTCTCTTTGACAGAACACTGGCGAAAGATTGCACCAGTGGCTTTGGTGTTGGAGCAGGAGTCAACGTCGTCCTCCGTCCCGCAACGTGCCCCGAGGGCTTCTGGCCTTCACTTAGCCCATCCGTCCTCCCTTCTTGGGCCTTGGAGACACGTATATTCCCTGCCGCCCGCAAGGACCTGTACGTGGAACAGCCCCGCCAAACTGAGGAGTGAGCTCCTGAGCAGTGCAGGCACATCGGAGGAGTTCTTGCACTGAACCGGGCCGCCTGGAGACTTGTACTTCTCCAACCTGACGCGGAGCCCGCACAGGACTTATATGGAGTACAGCCTTGCGGTGTGCTCCCCGGGCGTCATAGAGACAATGAAGTTCGGCAACCGCTGCCTTTCTCCGGTCTTCTGATCCCGCTTCTATTGGAAGAGCATCTGTGTGATGGATTTCACGGGGAAGCCCATCTCAACCAGCTCTTCCTGGATATCGCCAGGGTTTGTCCGTGTCAAGAGTCCCTTCACCATGACCCTGACCAGTCTCTCCCGTCCCAGCTCGTAGGACCAATACTAGATCCCCAAGCTCAGCAAAAACTACTGGAGGGCGCGGTAATCTTCCTTCGACCCGCACTGAAGACGCACTCAGTCCCCCGGCTGCTTGACCGCCTCCACAGGCCCGCGAACCTTGGACCAGATGGCCCTCGCCACCTTGGAGTAGTCCTCCACATCACACAAAATGATGGGAGGGATCTTCCCCTTAGCTTTGCCAGCTGGCCCAGTGCCACTAGCACCAGGCTGGGATGAGGCACGGCTTGCGTTGTTCCCGTAGGGTTCCGCCGCTTCCCACCTTTACCCAGCACTGGCGCACCCTGGCCCGGGCCACCACTGTCTTCGCTCTCATCACCAGAGCTGCCGCCTAAATGGTTAGGGTTGCCCCCCAGTCAGGGGTCACTGGATTGGCTTTACAACCATATTTGTGGCTACATGTCTTGTTCTCTCAGCCTTAGACTATGGCAAGGATTTTTTCTTGTTTTTTCATGGTTAAAACCATACCTAGACAGGAGACCAATTTAATTATGATATATCGACATTTATGGACGATGCCATTGTTGCCACCTAACGATGGGGCCACCAGCCCTTTTATTATTTTATTAGCACCCTTCTGGCCCTGGTGGGTTTTGGCATGCTTTTGTCCTTGGGCTATCCAAGTTTTGTACTAATTGTTTTTGTCCCTCTCCCTCATTGAGGTGTATCATGTTTTTGCTTAATAAATTTATAACTCTCTTGTACCTACCACTGAGTATCATTTGTGTAGGGAAATGATTGGGGTATGTTACAGTTTCCCCTGCCTTGAGACCCTTTTCACTTCCCCTCACTACCCCTCCTTGTAGGTATGTGTCGCAAATCCCTCCCCTACCCTCTATGTGGTAATTAGTTTTCTGATGTCGCAAAACCTCCCCCACCCTCTATGTGGAAATGGGTTTTCCCTGATGAGAGGCGCCATTTTGGCGGGTCGACAAGACAAGTCGGGACAAGAATAGTTCGTGACCTTAAATGATGTCGCAATGGGCTTTCCCTAATGACTGGCGCCAGTTTGGCGGCTCGAAAAGACAGGGATAGATTGTAACCTTGAAACTGTGAGCTAAGACATTGACCCTGGCAAACCTCCCCTCAGCAATGGGCTTTCCCGATGAGGTCATCGCACTGTCGCAAACCTGATGACTGGCGCCAGTTTGGCGGGTCGACAAGACAATTTGAGATAGAAATAGGACAATACCTTGAGTGATTTCTCAATGGGTTTTCCCTGATGACTGGCGACAGTTTGGTGGCTCGACAAGACAGGAATATACCGTGACCTAGAAACTGTGATCTAATACAAGAGGTCATTGACCCTGTTCATATTTGGTGACAGTTGGACGTCTCTACAAATCAAGAATAGTATCTATGTGTAAGGGGACAGAAAGGTTTTGCGTGAATAAAACACGATATTACAAAACATATATTTACTAAACATTAAAGGGTTTACAGACATAAATTAAAGGTTTCAAAAATATCATATATAATATTTATTTTACACTTTGACAAGAATGCCGCATATATTCGTTCATATGTTTTTCTACAGTATCTCTTAGATGCGTTGCTAAAATTGTTTTTAGTTCACAATATAGCATGTAATAGTCCAAATCGACGACTTGACGTGTATAGTAAGTAGCACTGATAAGATCCAGGTTTCTGATGTTAGGTTCCACTGTAGGCTGTTCCGAGATCGATGACATACGATGATTCTGTCAACGTGTCACACGATGAGTGTGTCGATCAAATCGTTGCACGTTATTGCAACGATTTGATCGACACACTCATCGTGTTCGACCACATATCCCGGCGGTCGATGGCAACGTCGATGAGGTGTCACACCTCACAAAGACGCGCCCAACTAGGTGCTAGATAGGTGACCCGTTTGATTCCGGTATCTTGTTTCGCGTTGATGACGACCATACGGGCACCGAACATGCGTATCAGATAGATTTCATGACTAATCAGACTAATCTTCAGAGGATGTTGCGTGTTGCTGAAAAACTTTGATATTACCGACTTGTAGCTGCCCAGTTCTTGCCACTCTGTGCGGTTAAACACCGCAAAGTTCCCTCCGGTTTTTTATAGCTGAACATAGGGTGTAAAGTTGATCTTGACGCCCACGCCGATGATTACTCACTTGGCGTTGACGTCGTCCCACGGGAACAAAGTGTTGAAAATACTGGTGATGTTGAGCGGCTTCACAGGCTTTGCCCTGCAGTTGCAAATGTCTTTACCTTCCATTAAGTTTGTTCATTTCGACGGCTGTCACGGTTAAGGCTGGCACGCCGACGGGACGACCCTTTAAGAGGCGCACGCTGATTGTACGCAGCCTCTTGAGGGGCAGCAGGACCCTACAATCTTGAAAAATGTGTTGTAATATCTCACCGCCTTAGCGTCGTTGCATGTATGATTGTTGGGAGAGAATAGGTTTAGGAAAGATTTCATCGGGATGTTCTGGGCGCGATAGAGAAGGTACATGAGATGGTAATAGCCGCAAAAGTTTGAGGTGATGCTTTGAAGTTGTAGCGTGTTATGATACGTGCGGGAAGTGTTTTTGCATATAAATGCCAGATGTGAATTTATACGGGGTGGAAAACAATAACTGTCAAAATATTCTCCCACGCCGGTGTCGATAAAAAAATGGTGACCCAATGCGTCTCAAGCTTGGGGTGTGGATCAGTGTTGATAACAAGTGCAGAAGGTTGAGCTATTCTTGCGGGTAGTTGATTAGCAAGGAAAACACCAGACTGTACTGAACGGAGCCAAGGGGTTGTTTTCAGCACACGTCTTATGGTGTGCGTGTTCATCTTCAATCATCTAATCACTAAGTCCCCAAACGATGGAACCCGAACAAAAATTCCATACAGAAATATGTGCCATGCACATGGTGCAGCCCAATTTAAGTGTTTTCAAAGACGAACAACCTCTGTCGTAAAGATATACTACGGGTGTAGGCGTGTATTTGACTATAATTTTTTTTCCATCCCCCTTGACTTAGACGGTATCTGCACGCGTTGTGGCACGGGGGATGAGGGATTCGAGCAGGCTGTAATACAAATCACCGCTATCCCAGGGAATACCATGCAGTTTGTTGACGATATAGTAATCTTGCTTTTTTAGCGGCGGGTGCGTATAAACCGAATGGGTGGTAAGACGCGGTTCTAATAATAATAATAATAATAATAATAATAATAATAATTCAGCGGTGGATGAATGTTCCTCGATAGCGTATAAGGGTTTTAACACTTAATGTTGAAGTAATGTATCACATACAGATAAAACACTCAGTTCCTTGACGATAAACTCTTTGTTATCGTTGATGAAGCTCTGGAAATCCACAATGACGTCCATGATTTAAATGACGAGTTTAAGGAGCGGGAAGTCGCTTATATTAACTCCCATAATCGGTCACAACGTTTCTGTCCTTGTCGATGGTGATGACGTTCACAAACTCCCCGTACACGATACAGTTGATGGTTTCGGTGCGATTTATGGTGAAGCTCATATCAATTTTCAGAGTGTCATGACTCGTCAAATTCCAATGCGATGTCATATGGGCGGACAGATTAGGTGTGAGATCGATAGCCATGAGATGATATCCCTTAGGGAAAGCTTCCCGTGTGATGTCGTTACCTACGTTAATGAAATTGATTCCCGTTATAGAAAACAGTTTGTGATAGGACATGAAATAGTTGTCGTTTGAAAAATTGGGCTGTAGCGGTTTCAACGGAACTTGTTCCCCGTCCACGTACAGCGAGAAATGGTTCATGCCATAGGTTTGAAAGTTGAACGGGTTCTTGGTGGCATATTCTTTGAACGCAGCGTTTGATACAAATCCAACGATGGATCGCTTGGGTAAATGTCTGGTGAATACGTTGTCCAGTGATTTCCTTTGGAAACCCGTAGGAATAGTGAGTGTTTCTACTTCCACGTGGGTGATGAATAATTTGCGGGACTGACGGTTTAGAGGGCTCTACTTTGACACGTCACAGTAGAAAGTCGGTTTCCGCGTTGTGAACCTTAAAGTGAGGGATTTCAGGGACTGCAATAAGACTAAGCCCGTCTCTGGAACGGACCAACTTGAATCTGAGTTCGGTGCCCTTAAAAAGGTATTTCTCTTGGTTAAACACGACACTTAGTAGATACCTTAAAAGATACACCGTATTACTTATTGCAGTGAGACTACAACGGGCCTCGAAACCCTTGTTGCCGGTGTTAGCCTCCTCAAAGTTTCCGGGCTTGTCAGCAAACCACATACTGCAAGTCAAATGTGTTTTTTTGGCGTCACTGTTGTAATTAAGGAACGTTTCAATGTACAATCTATTAGCACACGTGTTGCTGGGTGGTGAGACTAGTTTTTAGTTTAAAAACACACCCATATGTGTAAATAGCGAATGCACCAATTTGTTGACGGGAGCAATTTGATCCACCTCAGTGAAAGCGCCACCGTCTGGTTTCATGATGGTAACTCTGAGAGAGTAGAGTCTGTGAAAGATTGATATAGAACTCGCCTTGAAAAGTAACGGTAAATTCGATGGACAAATCATTGGTGAGGGAAGAGACAGGTTTGTACTGGAGCCACTGCCCACTTTCAAGGCTGGTTTGCGTGGGTTAAACGGAAAAGATATCGAGTTCACTGCTGGCACACTCATAGTATTGGGAGTGTAGAAACGACATTTCAACTGAAAATATCTACTATTTTTTTCTTGTTTTTTTTATGTCGGGTAACAACAGAAGACTGACGTCGGTGCTTCTTGCAACACCCTTTATAGCCTAAACCGGTTATCAGTGTGTCAATCTTCTGCTCCGCCTGTCATTTCAGGTTTGTTCTATGTTCGCTGACACACTGCCGTACAGCTTCTTTGAAAGGACGACGAAGATTGACACCGTTGGAGAGCACGTCGAAACCTGTATGAAGCACCTGTTTTACAATGGCTTTAACGCTGCTTCTCAGCAATGACACAACGCTTTTAAAAAGGCCAATGAAAAAACTTCCTATCCCGTGCCCAAGTTGATAGGGAACACCAGGGTATTTCGAAAATATTCCTGTTCCAGCTTGGTTGACGTAGTATGTTGGGTAGGGAAAGTTCATTTTGAGCAGCGTCGAAATTGAAGCTTCACGCACACTTTTCCAAACTCGAATGGTACAGGTTCACCAGTGTCTGTTCTTATATTGATTTACATGCTTTCAATATCCCTTTTATATATGGGCACGTAGTGAAACGAATCATGACTAACTGTCTTATGTATGGCGTAGAGATATTTTATGTTGTTGACACCGATGATACGTAAAAGTGGTGCCACAATGTCACCCACGGGTTGAGGATCGACAATATCCCTGTATATATACATTTGCAAGGGCAAGCCTAGTAGAATATTGGCAGCGTACGGTGACTTTGGGAATTTGATCATATTAGTCTGAGGATCGAACTGAGCTGTAGACTTAGTTCACTTGATAGAGACATCAGATGTATATTTGGTGAAGAAGAACATAGGTCCCCTTTTTTGTTGGTGTTTGTGTACATGAATACGACTCCGGAATCACCTTTAAACATATCCACTTTGTTTAGGGCTTTTACCAATTCATGGCTAGTGCTGTAGTTTCCAGGAGGGATGTGATCAATGAATATTTGTTCCACGTCGTTAATGTCCACCCAGTTTTACCATAGATTATTTTGGCCCTTGGGTAAGGTGGTCTAAGAACACGGATATTGGATTCGGAAAGAGCGACTTCCCGCTGGCCTTCCAGTGTAAAACGGTAGGTCATGGCATGGTGAAATACGCACGGGTATTTTTCGGAAAATATCCCATAGAGCTGTAGCTCAGCAATGTGATGTAAAACTGGTCCTTCATGGTAAGGCGCTGACGTAACTGGCAGGAATCCAAGAATTAAACTTGGTGGGGTAACCTTGACACTGCACGTACACTTTCTTTCTGCGACCTTTACCCTTGACACGTATTATTTTATCAAGTTTCAAAGTTACGGGAAGTCGTACGTGTTGTAATTCGGGCTCGTAAAACGTTCCCTCCACCTCCTCAGAGTCAAGATCGGTCAGCCTGTAGACGACTGGTCGTCGCAACAAGACACTGCTTACTTTGAAAAATTCTTCGCTCCAATTGCTTTCGAAGCCCTTTACAAAGAGAATTTTGGATTTGCTAATACGCACCATGTCACTGACTTACATTTTTAGGTTACTATTCGAGTTTGGACGCCGTTTTCCATACAGATCATCTCTGACTTGAAGCACATTGGTTTCTGAAACGTCGGAAGAAACCATCTTGATACTGGAATGTTTATCGCCGTTGTAACCATCAACGAGAACTTGAAGGACGTCCACATACCGATACATGTTATTTTCGGTAAAGTTGTGCCAGATGCGCCCTTTCATAGTTCTATTGAATCATTTAGCGATGTTTGCCTTCACGTCCGGATTATGAGTGGTGTAGTAATGCACGCCTTCTTGCTTGAGATATTTCCGGACTAGATGTGCCGTGAACTCTATCCCCTTTTCCATTTGTAAACTTAGAGGTTTACGGCTACTTTGTTTGAAAATGTCCCGAAAGGCGTCTCTCACGACGCTTCCCGTCTTGGATGGAAGCGTCCTCGCCCAGGCCATCTTGATAAACACGTCTATGACGGTGAGCAAGTACACTGCACCGTCGTTGTATTTTCTGAGACTTCACATATCGTTGAGATCGGCTTGCAAATGGTCGTAAATATTTGGCACCACGTACTTGTTGCATGGAAACATTTTTATTCCCGGTTTGTGTAGGGTATAAGCGTCCAGTGCACGAAACCATTCTCGTACTTTGTCGGGATCTTTATTGGACAGCTTTTTGAGCTACGCCGACCCTACAAACCATGCAGGATGAGAAGGGCCGTAGTAGATGTCAGCTAAACGGGGCATTAACCTCGGAACGGCAGCAACTTGTTTTCATCCACCCATTTCAGTTTCTTCTTCTTATGGCGTTGCGACGGTGTAATTAGTTGGGGCACGGACGTCGGATCTCTAATGGGCGCCAAACGTTTCGGATTTACAATAAATTCTTTTGGAACGTTTATTTTGGAAGCACCGCGAGAAACTCTCGCCACCCAGACGGCTCACTGTGACTTCTTGCGCTGACCAGATCGTTGACTATATTCACAATATTAAATCCATGGAGAGGCGTATCGTGTATACTCACTTCCCCGTTTTCGTCCCAAGAGATACCGCCTCAGGAAATAATATGTTCTAGTAAAAGTTTTGCTTTTTTACGTGCCTTTATTGGTACAGTATTGAGTACAGCAGGTATGGGAAGAACAGACACTTCAGGAGGGTTCGTGGTGGTGGTATTTTCAGGTGGTGGAGGGTGTTGACTAAAGTGCAGTTAGCGCTGTAGCACTTGTTGGCATAAAGTGAATTAAGACTTGCCGTTAAGTTTTGAAGCGAGGATTTTTTCCATTTCCTTGTCCAGCTCGGAGACCACTATATTTTTGGCCGATGCCATATGAAAAGTATACATTGAATATTTAATTACAAATATATCTCACGCCGTGAAAAGTATTCTTTGGAATATTTATTTAAACACAAATAAAAGTTTTACAAATATATCTCGCACCATGAAAAGTATACTAGGAATATTTATTTATACAAATCAAAGATTATACAAATATATTTCACACCATGAAAAGTATATTTGTAATATTTATTTGCACACACTAAAAAGGTTTATACAAATATAAATAACAAATCCATCAAAAGTATACTTGGAATATTTATTTACACGTAAATAAAAGTTTATACAAATATATCTCACAACTTGAAACGTATAATTGGAATATTTATTTACACACAAATAAGAGCTTATAGAAATTTGGCTAACGCCACGAAAGTATACTTGTAATATTTACTTTTAAAATGAGTTATAGAGTATATTTTACACATTGAAGTAAATTATACATGTTTAGGTGTAGAGGAAACAATAATCAATTTCTCAAGCTCGAAGAGGGAATAGTGGCCTCGGTATTAAATTATAAATTCCAGTTTAAAGAGTATTTGAATATATGTACACAACCAGATAGTTTCAATTTAAATTATGTACAAGGAAAAAAATTAATAGAATTAAAATATATACAATAAAACAATTCTATTTGACTAGAAATAATCAGGTAGGTGAAGGATAGTACTGGAGGTAAAAAAAGATAAAAAGTATCCCTGGTGCATAAAATCAATCAATAAAAGTGTATGCGTATTTTCATGCAGAATAAAAATATGAAAAAATCTCAAATCTTCGAAAAATGGTATGTAAGAGAAACTGTCTAGAGTGAAAGAAAGATAAGGTGATTATTCAGCCCGTCTAAATGATCAACATTTAGTCGTGGCAAGCGCGTTTATATTATACCCAAACGGCACCGTATTACAATCATCGGTTACCCGCCATTTGGTGTACACGGGTCGGTAGACTTTAGTCTGCGAAACGGTACATACAATTGCAAGACCTTTTCTAACAATTTTGTGCCGTATCTGTATGTATCTTTCCGCGGCCTGTTCGGTGACCATAACTTTAAAAAAGTCAAAATTAACGTCGTTCTAGTTGCCGTAGTTATTGGTGACCACGCGAAACTTGCAAACCATTTTTGTTTTGGCAGGATCGCCACCAACACAAACTCGTTACTTGTAATTCTTGGGACCGCCAGATACAATGCCACAAATGAAGCTTCCCGGACCATAATCTTGAAGTTCGTCAGTGAGGTCACCTAAAATGTCTCCGGTCGGTGGACTCCAATCGCCGGGTCGTTACGTGAATAGAACGCTATCTGTATAGTAATACAAAACCTGGTCCCCCAATTTTTTAACGGTGCTGTATAAGTGCAACCTAGCTATAGCAGTCATGTAGCATGGCACCATAACACTCGTGTTATGGTTAGGGCGCAACACGTCAGGCGCATCCTTGTAATTGAGAAACATAACCTCATAATTAATTTCAATAACGCTGTATACGGTGATGAACAGGGTCCATCAGGTATTTGTGGATGCCCTAATAGTCGTTAATAACAGCTAAGTGTGGTAAATCTGGTCTTTGCCCAAAATTTACCCATAGAAAATTTAAAAAGAGCTTAGCCAGAGTGCAGAGACCTGGGTTTTTACAACAGAGCCAAAATCTAGTTTTACCCCCTCCTTTTCCTAATAATTTTAAATGTACGATAAATTCTCATCTTATGAGGTACACCACTCTGGCAATCCGCTGTATTCTTGTCTAATTTTCAAAATGTATCAAATGTACCCGTGAAACAACCCACTCGAACGTATCTGACGATCGTAAAAAGATACATCGTACTCCCACACTTCGTGGACTGATTCAACGGTATAGCCTTTCTCAACGGCTTCTCGGATATCGTCAATCACCCAGACGCCTGTAAACCAGTGATATTTTTTTTATCGTTGTGCTGACACGCGCCTTGGTTTTTCTCCTCCCCGCATTTCCTGCACAAGATGAACATTAACTTGTAATGCATCCGTGTTGGCAATACGGACATGAATAAATCCCGCGGAGGTATCACGGTAACTTTGGATATGCCTTCTACTTGGTCTATAGACGGCCAATTTGGTTATAAGTGAATTTTGGGTTGTACGATAGGATATTTTTTGTAGTTGAAAACGTAAGGATACAATTAACACATATCCAAGTACTTGATCTTCTCTCCAAATGAAAGGTCTGCTTCGTAGAACAGTTTGATACGACTTGTACGCCTACCAAAGAATGCGTCCCTGGGACTGAAGGGCTCCTTGCTATTTACCTCGTGCTGGAGTACAAATTGTTTCAAGTCTTTTTCTGTAAGTTTCATCGCAATAAACATACACTCCCTCATATGTACTACCATGTAGCCGGTATTCTTAAAATTTTCCACGCAAGCTATGGTCACTTCATAGCGCGTCTCCATAGTCACAATTTTAATAGGGGTGGTCTTGTCAGGATAATAGAGTGCCATAACAGCCCCAGAACTGGAAGACGGTGGTGGTATCACCAGTTTTAAAAACACCGTCTACACGACGCCTTAACACATATTCTTCACGGCCATTAACCACATGAAGGATAGAACCACCGCGTCTGTGGGCCTCCCAGCAGAGCCATTGGAGGGCGACGTGCGACTGTTGGTGTGCACACCGGTAGCCACCGTTAGGGATGATGCCGACGATATTCTTCTTAAGATGACTTCGGCGCTAAACCAACATGGTCGCTTCTGTGATCGTATACGCCTCTCTGAAAGAATCCACCTTTACTTTTTCCATAAGTATGTTTCTAAACTGCAGGTAGGTTTTCCGTAGGATCTCTACAACTTTCACGCAATACGGTTCCAACTCGTGGTTAAAATCAAAGGCATCATTTTCTTTGACCAACGCGTCATACCACTTTTCAATGTGCTCTTTTCCCTCAAACGACATCTTACCGATACTGTAGTCCTCCTTTGGCGTCAAGGGACCCCTACACCCCACGTTTTCTTTTCTAATGAAAAAATGGGAGAAATGTCTCTTGGCCAAAGACTCGTCCAAGCCGAATATCTTGGGCATCTTGGACAACGAGATCGGTAGAAAGTTCAGCGAGTCAATAAAATGAAGCGGGCCGTAACGGATGGACATGATTTTCCCACCATTCATTATGAGCTCTGGAGTCCATTTTTTAATCTCCATAATATATTTTAAAATGAAATAACCATCATAGCCGTTCGGATTATGGCCTAGGAGGGTGATATCCTTAAATTTTGTTGCTTTAATTTGCTCTATAAATCCGAAATTGGGGGCATTGTGGTATCACCCTTGAATATGAAAGTCCTATCGACCCCGCATTGGGTGCAATGATGGTCATTTACATTTATATGAATGCAGAACTTGCAACACGTCTGACGACACAGAGGTTAGGCTCGTGAAAGTATGTGTGACCGCACCTTGAAGAAGCGTTTCTTGTCTGCATTCAAAATCATAGAATACAAACATAAAATTGCTCTTTTCCAGTGACAGCCTGAATAGGGCCTGCTGCATATAGCAGAAATGACAAAAAAGACTATATGTATTGCATACTCTCATAGTCATTGCATAGTCTCATCACACTTCGTGAATAATTTGACTTTTCCAAACTGAAACATTGCCCGCATACCTCAAAAAACATTTTTTACATCATAGATCAACATGTAACCTCTGAAAAAACCGGGACGTTTATGGCTATCAAAATATGTCTGGTTTGTGAACCAACGACCGAAGTCTTTACAGGTCACAGTTTGACCTTCTCTGCCGACCGCTTTAGCGTAGCACTTTTTTGCACGTGGATTAACATTTGTCATCGTTATTATGATAAAACGGTACTTGGCACTCGCAGCAAAAATACGAGCAATTAAATGCAGCTGTCAAGGATGTTATGAGGTAAAAATGGTTTTGCTTATCGCCATGTAAATACAAATCAAGTTAGCCTCTAAAGGAATGTTCGGGAGGAGGAGGCCCCTCATATAGGAACTGCCTCCCCTGACGCTCCCTGAACACTGTGATTTTGTATTCGGAGAGGTATGTTTCAAATTGTTTCAGTTCATTGATTTCACCACCCTTACAAGATTCACACGCTCATCACGGCAGAGTTCCTTTGTTTTGAGATTTTGAATAGGACGACCTATATTGATTTGTTTAACAGTGTTCACGTCCATGCATCCTGGTTCTCTTTTAATGTCAAATATAGCTTTGGCGACAATCAACCCATGGGAAATGCAAAGTGTTTCGACATTTTGAATCGTAATGTTTCACCTGTTATTCCGGATATATGTGCTAGCAGCGGATAGCTTATCACAATGACGTGAACTCCTACGAGTCTCCTTAAAAATGGCAGAGTTTAACGTACAGTGGTGCCGTACTTAAGAACAAGCTATTACTTTGCAAAATGTGACTTAATTTATCGAACACGACTTGAGTGTCTAACTGATGCGCACTCCTAAAAGAGACAAATAGAGGATTCAATGTCAAGTACATGCTGTTCAAAAGTAAGCCAACATGATCATCGGTGCTGACACCATGGTCCTGCAGCCGATTGAGCAAATTAGTAATTTGTTTTTCAAGCCAGCTTAATGCGTAACGATCGCATGCTGGAGCACCAAGATGTACGGTAATTTATATACCGGTATAAAAGAAACGCCTCAATTGTTTAATTCTCTCATCGACGATTCAAAGCGAGGCACCTTGGGACAAAGCTACAACAGCCTGGTTTACCGAGCCAACAATTCCCGATTGTGGTGCCGAAGATGGTCCCGCTGTCACCCCTGCGACGGATTTCAGGAGGATTGTGTACCCCGTTTGCCTCACAGTAGCATGGACTAGAACATCGTCTCCCTGTCTTGGTTGTGGTGATCCTGCGGCGCAGTGATAGGGTCTCACAGCCAGCGGTAGCGGGAGGATGGACCCATTATTCCCACCCTCCATTTGAACTACAACACAAATCACGTGTCAATGCAAACACTTTTAATAAAATTGTTCAAAGCATATCTTCTGCAAATTATTGCGTATTTTTTTCCTATTTAAAATGATACTACAAAATATATCATACTTTTCAATTCCAATCTACTCTCGGTATTAAAATAATATTTAACAATTTTTCCTCAACATAATTGCTTTAATTATCATTAAATATAATTGTTATAAACATATTTTCTGCAATCTACCACGTACTTTTTTTCTCTTTAAAATGATACCACAAAATATATAATACTTTTCAATTCTATTCTACTTTATGTATTAATATAATGTTACAATTTTTACTAAACATAATTGCTTTAACTAATACCAACAATAGCAAAGTGTGTGAATTAAATACAGTTGAACCCTAGAACGTGTACAAAATACAGTCCAGGGCAGTTAATTTATCACTAGGAAAGGTTAAACATACAATTTCACCCCTGCCATGGAATCTAACCCGGGACCTTTGGCCAAGCAAACTAATATATAGGGGTTTTCTCTCTTTTTATTAATCGGCTAAAGCAACAATATAATTTCCCTGTTAATTAATATGCCAGTATATACTTAAAAAAGATTGTAACACTACATCTAAACTACCCCCGTTTTAAATACATACAATTGACCAGCAAAGCGCAAAAAAAATCGCCTCTAAATTGAATTAGAATCCATCTGTTATTTCATTTAGTAACCAAGTTTAACTACAAAATGTTTTCTACTCTAAAGTGACTTGCAATGCCATTATGCTGTTATTTCGCTAAGTAACCAAGTTTACCTGGAACAAATTTTCGGCTCAAAAGTGACTTGAAATGCCATATGTTATTTGATAAGTAACCAAGTCTACCACTCAGCGCTAATGATTGAAGAAATCTAGTTTTAAATAAGGTATTTGGGTGAGGATACATGTCTTAACACAAATGGTTAAAACTAGCTATCGATGCCAAAGTGGTCATTTTTAACGGTAATGATTAAGTTTTCTATTGGTAGAAATAATTTTCTTTTAGAATTAAATAAAGCAAGTTTTTTCATTGAATACCTTAATTTTAATTAAATTCATTACTGTTTTCCAGCCTAGAGCTTGGGTCACTTTTTTATTAATAAAATACAAATAGCTTAATGAGTAATACATCCACAAATCCGGCCCACTGTCTGTTAATTATCAGACCGATATTTTTAATCCGTGTCAGGAATCGAAACCAGGACCGATAGTTTACTATACAGACCTGCTAAGGTGGCGGTTGAATTTGATCCAACACATTGCAAACACGGCTAAAGCGACAAATATGATTTTATCTCTCTTTTATTGTTTGTAATAATCTTCCATACCTTGAACATAAGAGATAATATTCTCGAAACGGTCATCTGACAAAAGATTTTGATATGCTGGCGAAACAACGGTGGTTTTGGGGGAAGAGAGGACGTGGATAACTTTTGCGTAATAAGCTGTCTATTTCCAACCTAATGGATATAGTATAGTTACTCGTATACGGGGCTAAATATATAATGGCAAACTTACATATAAACCGGTCTATCGCGTCCAATTCATCCCAAACATCAGGGAGCGAATTTCCGCTAGCATCGGTAGGGTGGTGGGGCTGAAGGCTGACAGTGGCTTGAGGAAGACGGCGTTACCATTCAGAGCACCGACCTCTTCTAGGAGGTGCGTCGGTATAGGACCCATCGCTTCAAGAGGCGGTGCCCACACACACGTTACTAAACCCTCTGCAGGCGCCACGTGGTCCCTCAGACCAGTATCCAACCCATATTGATCCCAGTAGTCTGAAATTAAATAAATACATATTTATACTATCGTGAGAAAAAAACCACTCGTCAATCACGCTCAAATCTATAGCAGGACGCTAATTACCCTAGGACCAGTCGTCATCCACCAGGCAAATTCCGTCCTCACTAAAAAAAAGGTAGATGTTCCGGGATACCTGGCGCTACCGACGCTGCAGGTGGAGAGGGTGCGTCTTCTTCTTTACGGTCTGTCAAAGGAACAAATGCCGCTGTACACCAAAGACGTAGTAAGAAAAATATTAACCATTAAATAATACAAAAAGTTTTAAAACATACCTGAATTTATCCAATTTTACAGTACGTCGACATTCATTGTAATGTTTACTAGCCGTAATTATTAATTATAATGAGCAAGTGTTATGATTTTAAGGTCTATTTATATTCGCTTCAATGGGGTGTGCCGCATGTAAAGGTGGCGTCTTCTCATTGATCGAAAATATTGTTTCCGCATCGTTGATTGCCAGAGCCAAGTAAATTAGCACATATTTACATTTATCTGACATTAATGCTAGCTCCCCCTCCAAGGATGGACGTTTTTTCTCCGGTGCTGACAAGAGGGATCCTTATAGGACCGTCAGTCGTGTTTATTTTTCCAACAGTGCAAATGCCGGTACACATCTCACCCTGTGACGAGAGGAGGTAGGGGTTCGAATCCCTGCAAGGTCAACAAACGCTAATTACTTGTATAAATTCAAACCCTATAGTGTTACGCTAAATATTTTGGGTTTGAATCCCAGGTGTCAATGATATGTATCAGGAGTAAGTATAAATAATACCTTTGGCCGTTTTCACATTTCAACTCTGCGCAAATGCTGTTACGAATTTCGCATGGTCAAAATAAGCTCTTGTCTCAGGCTTGCCTGAAGAGCTTAGTTCAAAACCCTGTCCACACAAATATGGGTAAACATCTCGCCATGTGACATAAAAAGATAAGGTTTCAAGTCCCTTAGAAGGCAACAAACGCTCATTTCTTCACATTTAAAACCCTGGCAAATGCTGTTACACATTACACCTGGTAAAAATAAGCTCTTATCTCACGCTTGCCTAAAGAGCTTATTTCGAATCCCTGTCCGCACAAATGTGGATAAACATCTCACCCTGTGACATAAGGAGGTAGGGGTTCAAGTCCCTTAGATTGCAACAAACGCTAATTAATATACATTTCAAACCCTGGCAAATGTTGTTACACATTTCGGCTGGTCAAAATCATCTCTTATCTCACGCTTTCCTGAAGAGCTTAGTTCGAATCACTGTCGTGCGTGTGTACTGAGGCCGATCCTTGGGTATCAATCTAACGTCACAATGTATTTTATACTTGCATCGAAGGTTTCATGGGCTAAAGCGTCACTAAACGAACGGTGACCGAGTGATCGATGTTTGAAGCAAATGCGGGTACACATTCAACCTGGTCAACCACCACGATGATGGGGTGAAGGAAGTACGGCCGTTCTAACAGATATTAGTTTTGCTAAGGATATCGAGGTTCGAATCCCGGTGTGCACGCCGTCTAAATGTCAGACTCCTGGCGTGATGGGAATCGAACCATTGGTCCCAGAGTGGGTATTTAGAAAGCACATCTGAATCTGCAACCTTCAGAAGACCACAATTGATGTGCCAAGTGGCCTTGGCGCTGGAGTGGGAAAGCACATCTGAACCAGCGACCTTCAGAAGGCCGCAACCAATCTACTAAGCGGCCTTGGGGGTTCATGACTCTTCAACAAGGTCGTTGCCACCCTCTTTGGAAATTTATAACAAGTTACTGTTGCAATATCTGACGACCCCCAATGAGAAGGGGGTATGACGAAGTGATGGGAGACGAGGGGTGAAGTGAAAGGTAGTCCAACAATGTCTTGTGAGGGGAAGCAGTCACTTTAACTTAGTTCGTTCGTGGTATGGTAAGGAGGGTGGGGAAGTGAAGTAAAAGTGAAAGGGGCCTTACGGCAGTGATACGCTGTCAGCTGCTTGATGGTCACACTCTTCACTAAGCAGCCGGGCAGAGAAGATGCTCACTAGCGATGACGTGGGAGGTGTGCCCGGCGCGATGGACTGCACGCCAAAAAGTAAATAAATAAAAAACTCCAACGCCCCGTCAACCCTACCCAGACACAAAAAACCAATGAATAAATAACCAATGAGCACAAATAAAAAATAAACGCTCACACATAAATAACCATTGAAACACATAAAAAAAGCAATAGGCACAAATAAAAAACAAGTGAGAAAAGAATAAACAAGTTTGGAACATGGTAAAGAGGGTCAGGGGGAGGGGAGGGGGAAAACCAATAGCCAATCAGAGAGCGGAGGGCGTGGTCACGTGATCAAATTCAGCCAATCAGCGAGCTGTTCCCAAACGCCGGCCCATCTACTGACACATATTACGAGCTTTGAGTGTGACTATATCCATTTTTAAATAATAGAGCGAAAATATCAGTGCAGAGTTCCATACCATTTATTTTAAATTTAAAGTGAAAATAAGATGGCTCTGTTCCCCCCAAATAATATGTAAGAGCCGGTAATATCTACACAGGTTGCTCCCATAAACGGCCAAGGGAAAAAATATATATATTTCGACCTGTTGTTAGACGTGTTTTAACAGCTTAGAGGGCATTTGTACCAATAGGTTAACCTCCTCGTTCCCCGTTTCATTTGTTTACTTGTAACTACCTTAACTTGCCAGGATGCGTGATAAATAATAGTCAAAGATTCACCAAAGAATAACAGTATTCATTTTATTTGACATATTGGAAATAGAAGATATACAAATAATATTACAAATGCCGAGGTACCGCCCAAGGCAGGCCAAGTTGAAGATTGTAGTTAAATATAACATATAATAAATATGACTAAAGTTCAATATAAACATATTGTGTAATTAGTATGCTCACTCAAAGTGAGAGACAACTATAATTTCCATCGAAGATAATGAACAACAAGTTACGACTCAAAGGTCAAAGTGTTAATTAAACTCTATTATATATATATATATATATATATATATATATATATATAT
>CABFVX010000588.1:175351-231261 GCA_902151425.1 Timema shepardi | reverse complement strand
GTTTAACGTGGAATCCGAACCACGGTGGAGGCCTGGCATTCCTCACATTCACAAGATGTCTTGTCAGAGGTGAAGGAAGGGTTTGGTAATCAGATAAATCTGTGCCGGGACCGAGGATTGAACCCCGGCCGCCAGCATAGTAGTCTGACACCTTACCCCTAGACCACCAGGTCACCCAATATACTATTAAACATACTACTAAACAGGCTAGAAGTACTCATTTAACCGCATTCGAAAATTCTTAAAAAACAAAGTTCGAGATCCTAATCTACAAGGCAGTCAACTCATTTATCTTGGAACGTTTATAATCCCCTTTACGAGTTTATTCACCTTTAATTTGAAAATTGATATATTAAAATAAAATATGAGCTTTGCCTTAACATCAAATATCTTTTAAAGACGGAATATTTGATTTATATTGACCAAAAAGTGTTTTAATATAAAAACTGCAAAAACACTAACCTTTTCTCGCGTTCCCTGCATCTCCACCTTAAGACAGTAAAGAACGTTACCGCAGCGATGATGCAAGTTCTTCATCAGGTGACAGCTAATGGTTTCCCAGTGGTCCGAAACCCGGACACGAATAATGGAACAGGGTTTTATGATGTTGAATTCCCATCTAAGTCCATGAGAGTAATTGAACACACACACACACACACATATATATATATATATATATATCCCAAGTTATTTGGTTTCCATTCATGCTTTGTAATAGTTCATTAGATTTGTCTATTACTGCCCTCCTGTTAGTATTATTTTCTATCTTTTGCAAAATAAATAAACTATTTAACTGTTAGTACTGATGTTTTTGTCCTGCATATATAGTACACTGTTGTAAATTTATAAAATTAAGTTGGCTACGCAAAGCGTTGAGCAGGTTAGAAAAGCAGTGACAATCTTATTTCACAAAGACGATCTATGTAATACACTATGAAGTAGTAAGACCCTACTGATGTGAAATGAGAGATGTACTTTTATTATTTATCGTTTGGCCCATATTAGACAACGCTTTACAAATCAGAAAGAGCAAAACTTGAGATAAATTAGTCATTAGTTCATCAAAAATATACGGAACAAAGATGAAACTTCAAAACGCAGTAGTGACTAGGACTCGTACTTTACTATCTACGAAGGTTAGTGTACGCCGAGTCTAGCTTAGTCTACAAATATAGACGAAAACTATTGAAATTGATTGATTTCTTTACATTGTTCTTGGTTTTACTCATATATGAGAAAGATTCAGGATAAATATATATAATTGTCAGAAGTCTATAATGCCACTTCTGTCACCAATTGACACCAATCGTACTTTCTTGTGTGGGCCTAATGTTTGTCAGGATGTGTTGTGGTCGAGCATGGGGGTGGGGGGTTTATATATGATTGTGTGGGTTCGTAGTTGACGTCCGGTTTGGGTTTTTGTGGTTTTTATTTTACTACTATATCTATTACAAATGAGATGTTGGTGTGAAATATTAAAAGACATTAAAGGATTTAAAAGACTATTGATTATTTGGAAGCTTGTGGCAGAACCAAATATTGCAAGGAATAACCAATGGCCTGACTGACCCTTTGGTGATCCTAAACTGGATATGAACCCCGGTACTCAGGGCTTGAGCGGTAGCCCTCCAATACAAGTACTGATGATCTGGCGTCCTAGCCCGCGCATCCCAAAAAAACGGACAGAGTGACCCCCTAGACTCGATCTTGATTAGTCAACTGGGATACACTATTTAACCTGATCCTGGCCTGGCTTACCATGAGGAAAGCTGACACACTGTTTATGTTGTCAGCGCGTAGGTTATATTTGTTTACAAGCTAATCACAACTTGTAATACTCATGTTATCATTAACAATCCAGACCACAACGATATTAAACAAGCCCGCCTCTCAATTTAGGGCGTGGGGGTTAAATAATAATAGATCCACTATACTATTTCTGTTGCCTATTTGGACTCATTGTTTCGTTTGTATTCACTCCATTCCTATCAAGGAAAATGTAAAATGTTATGTCTTTATAAGTGTTTTTATTTTGATTTGAACATCCCCCAGTACAACTCTTAATTCATATTGTGACGCCTTTTACTTGATTCGTTGTATCGAAATTAACATAGTTAAACACTTTAAACATGTTCGGAACACAGATAAGTTATATGGTTAGCTACATGTTTCACCCGCCTCGGTGGTGTAGTTAGCCAGCGCGCTAGTTTCATGTTGAGCTAGACTACCCAGTACGGGAATATCGGGGTTCAAATCTCAGTCGGGTGAACTGGGGGCGTTTTTTTCTAAATGGTTTTCCACACCAATACAGATTCACTTCCTTTAAATTTAATCTTTCCAATTCCTAGCCAATTAACGTAATTAGTACCGTAGCGTATAAACCGAACGGGTATTAAGACTCACTGCTAAATTAAATTAAAGGCTAAGTGTTTAAGAAAACACCTTCATTCAAGTGTTTCAATATTCTGCCAATACCAGCGCCACATATATCAACTCACGGTGTCTAGTCAAATGCACTCACAAATCTTGTAAAAAAAAAGCTTTATTATAATTTTAAGAGGTTAATGCAAATTTAGTTTAGGGTTTTATGTAGGTTAATGTAAATAGATATTAAACTACGGGAAATTGAACTATTTCTGAGTTGGGAACTTAAAATATTCACATTTTAAGCAAAAAAAAAATATTTTTTTTTCGACGGTAATTTAATATGGTTCATTACAATGATACACAGGTTAAACAAAATCTGGGCTCGGTCAAGACTGATTTGACCTAAGTCAATTGCCAGATTTGGGGAGAGCATTGGTATTATAAGGAAATTACTAAGATAAAAAAATACAGTTAAACGGAAGCCCAAAAAACAACTATAAGAAGAAGAATACTACTCAAAATCGGACACACTATCTACTTGCTTACTTTTCTTTAAATATATGTTAATAATAATTAACATTCTGTAAAGTACTGAAGCTGGATGCCCCACATTGGAACGCCATTTGTAAAAGCCTTAAATACTGCCCCTCGTTGAGTACGCCATTTGTAAAACATGTAATTTAAACAATAAATATTGGACTAGATGTTGAGATAAATCTGCCCAAGAAATGAGAAAAACTGTGTTTTGCTGTCACAACGACAATTTTATTTGCCCTTAAGTTGTTTTGTAAATAAAATAAACCACCACTTAATGTTGTAAAACACTTCCATCTCGTCTGCCGTAGAAGAGTATAATGCTGCGTCTAACAAGCTAGCGTCCTCTCGAGTCGATCCGTGTGAACCCCGTCATTCACACCCTCGAACCCAGACCACTCCTTGCTTTCTTTCCATCGACCAATAGGGTTAATTTTAAATTTAGCTCGCATTTAAGAAAACAGACGCGTTACTCTGCACCTGCTATTATTTTACTGCGTATTACAACACGGAAGTAAAAACCTTGTTTCTTGCACGTGCAGTTAAAATAAAAGAAAAAGAAACATGGCCGTAGTATAGAAAAGATGAGTTTACATTATATTAACTGAAAAGAAGAATTATTAATATATTTGCTTTAAAATATGATCTCGAATATTAAAAAGACAGGAAAAATCGATATCATTACAATTCTCATTTCACCTTTAATAGTCATTGCTCTAGGACTACACAAAGTCTTACTTTCCTATTCGTTCCTGCTGGAGAGGGAGCTGAATTGTATACATTCTGAATGGTATCCATTCAGACATTCCTTAAACAAGCACCACAAATAAAAAATTTGATTTGTATCCATTTTCACAATATCCACAAAATCCTGAATTGTATCCATTCAGTTAGTTTTAAAATAAACGACTTTGACAAAATCATGATTTGTATCCACTGTAATTATTTGCATTACATCCACAAAATCCTTAATTGTATCCATTCTGAATGGTCTTCATTCAGACATTTTATTAAACAAGCACCGCAAATAAAATATCTGATTTGTATCCATTCTCATAATATTCACGAAATCCTGAATCGTATCCACTCTAATGTCCTCCATTCAGACATTTTCTTAACCGAGCACCACAAATAAAATGTTTGATTTGTATCCACTAGAAATATATGCATTATCTCCACAAAATCCTGAATTGTATCCATTCTGAAGTGTATCCATTTAATTACGGCACCACTTGCCTGATAGATGGCAACAGCAGAGACTCTCCTTAACTCTTCAATGTTTAATATCACTAAGTTAATATATAAAAAAAGATAAATACTGATTCGCGTTTCTTTTCAAATAATAATAAAAGGGAATTTTACAAATATTTCAGGATAGCGAAATTTCATAATAAAAATGTGTTGACGCCTGAAAGGTTAATTTTTGTTCTAGTTTGTTCGTTTATGATATTAAAAATTATAATTATTGCCTATTAAATACTGTGGTGCCATGTTATGACATTATTTGAATATTCATGTTATAAATAATAACGTTCTTCTGTGATTGACGAGAGTTTTGTTGATTTGTTTGAATTATATATAATTTATTTTACAATATTATTTTTGTAATCATTTGAGATTTATTTTGTTTCTGTGTGTAGAGATGGCAAAAAATATAAAACGTGTCATATGATGACAAAGAAATACAAAGAATTACGCTATCTTCATATACCTAATTTTATAGAAATAAACATAAGTCCTTAACTTATATGCTTCTTGGTACATTATCACTTTTAACCATAGTCTAAAGAATTACCTTGAAATCACAAGCTGGATTTTATTATTTAACAGTTTAAACAAAGATTTTGATTTTTAAACACCGATCTCCCTCTCGTTTCACTTCAGCAGGAAAAATGGTTAGGCATTTATACTTATAGTAGGCCTAATGGGAATAAATTCACATTGTCTGAAAATATAAGTTTAGCTCTTGCGGAGAGCGTAAATTATAAACAATAGTTTTTGGGGGTTTTCAACAGTGGTGGCTCGTAAATAAAATTAGTGGGGGTGCTGCTCCAGAAAATGTTTAGCCGTTGTTTTAAAATTGTTTAAGAGAAATAAATCATGTATAAAAAAATTATTCAGGAACTTGATAAAATCTTAACAAAAAAAAACTTTTTACTTATTTTAACATAAATTGTTACAGTTCAAGCTTGATCTATTCATTTAAAAATGAAATCCATTCTTCTTGTTTTAATTTGCACAAATGTTCAATAATTTTCTCCTCTATCTCTGGATGACAATTGAAAAAAATTTTCTCCATTGAAAGTACTGCAAATACATTTAGTCTGTCTGTTTAAAAAAAAAGAACCGAAAAAAATAATCAATTAGAATAGCTGGAAGCATAATAATAATCTAATTCTACACTCTTCTACACTTTATCACATTCACGGTTTTTAAGCACAACACACGCTGAGTAAAAAAAAACTTCCTTCCACCATCACGCCAGAGCCGGCACTGCGAAAGCAACTGGTGGTCCCGCCTTCATCCCCACCCCCGCCTATGTGCGCATGCGCACAACAGTCAAACACCACGTTGCTGGCCCTGTGAAGCGCACAGTTCCATACAAAGATTTTTGTATCTTTTTCATAAACTGGGGGATGGCTATTGAAGTACTGACATTAAGCTTAAGGAATATATATTCTATTACAAAAATAAAGAAAGAATTAAAGAAAGAAGGACTCATTATATTAAATGTTATCGATAATATCAAGTGGAAATAGGGGGTGCTGCAGTTCCGCAGTGCTTATACACGAGCCGCCACTGGTTTTCAATCAAAGTTAACAAAATTATCACATCAAATGTAGGCCTGTGTTCAAGTTGAGTATGTTAGCCTAATAAATAAGAATTCTTAATCCAACTTCAACCCAGGTAGCCCTACATTATAAACTGATGAAATTATCTGTAGATAATAGGATATGACACTTTAACACAAATCTATGAAGATTATAAACAAACAATTACAAAAACGTTGTTTCTTTATTGTCATGCCCTGTGTGAGATATAACTTACTTTATCTTTGCTTAGAGTGGGTGATAATTTTGCGTGTTCAAAAGTTTAATAAAATGACGGGGCTGAACTATTTCACACCCACATAAACGCCGTGATCTCTATAATATACTGGATGGACATAAACACACCCCTTGCAATAGAACAAATCATGACGCTAAAGTTTGTCGTCTGTTGCTAGCGAGGGGACAGATTTAACCGTTTATTTCAATGTTATTTTGCAAAAACATGTGTCTGGCAAATAAAAGTGTTTTTAATAGGGAAGTATTAATGTATTATATCCCACTTGACTGAAGACACATTTACATTAAAGGATGTACAATTCAGTTTTAAAGGAAATATTGTACAAATAAGAATTAAATTTTTAATAAACTAAAATAGGCTGCTAACGCCCATGTTGTTTACATTTCACCAAGAATAAAATATATTTATAATTGGTTACTAGATTATATAATGGTTTCAGAAACAATATTATATTTAAAGTTCTAAAGCTAAAATGAAAAAGGACCGCTTAGAACTTAATCAAATGCGTTTGAATTGCAAACTTTGTGTAGTAGTTCTACATTCTAACTAACATTTAGGTTATAGGTTTGGATGAAGTATTACCTACAATTTTACAATATATTTAAAGTTTGCTCTTAGCTTGTATAACCTATTAATTTCAGAAGCCACATTATCTTTAATGTTTGATAATTATAATGAAATAAGGTCGCTTAAAACTGAATTACATGTGTTTGAATAACAAACTTTGTGTAGTAATTTTACATTCAAACTATAATTTAGGTTATAGGGCTTGTAAGAAGTATTACTATATTACAATATATTTAAATTTGGCTCCCAGCTTTTATATTACTTTCAGAAACCATATTATATTTAATGTTCGTTAACTATAATGAAATAAGGTAGCTAAAAACATGATTACTTTTGTTCGAATGAAAAACTTTGTGTAGAAATTTTGGCGTTCAATCAATCATTTAGGTTATAGGCTTGTAGGAAGTTTTACTACTTCAACATAAATCGACTTATTTCGTTTAACTAATCATACAATGATATATTTCATATATTCTTAAAAAATTAGCGAAGGATGTCAAAATGCCACATTACCATGTATGTGTAAAAGAGAGAATGAGATACCCGAAAGTTCTCTTCTCTCTTACACAATAGTGTGCAGACGACAACTTGAAAATGTTAGGTGCATTTGTCCATCCAGTTATATTAGAGAGATCAATGACATAAATGTTTATTTTAGGTAGCTTAGGGTAGTACGCAGGCTTGCAACCAAATAAATATGTTACTAAATTAAACAGTTGGAACGTCTATAGCTACAAGAATTTCAACAAGAATCATAAAGTATGTGCTGATATAGCTAAATGAATATTACAAACCATAATATACATTAAAGACTTTTTTAATGACGAAAAACTAATTTTACAAACAGCAGCTTATTTTATATCAATATGTAAACAAAATTTAGACCTTTAAGGCCCAAAAATAAATATTACAAATCATATGCATTAAAGAATCCTATTTTATATCAACATTTATATAAAATCTAACCAAACACGGGGAAAAAATCTTGCATTACACACATTTTTTAGGCCCTCTAGGACCCAAACCAAGAACACAAAGTGGGGCCCTGATAGTAAAATCAATTCTCTATCCAACCATATAAGTGTGTATAGGCCTAGACCCTACAGATCTGAGCAATTTGAAAAAAAAAAGGGAGAAAAATAATCTTTTTAAGAAAAATCCTGATTTACTCACATTTTTAAGATGCTCCAGGGCTCAAACAAAAATTAGTGTCAAGAGCACAAAGCGGGGCTCTGATAGTATAATCAATTCTCTATGCCACTATACAACTTTTCAGAGGGCTAGTAGACCCTACAGATCCAAGTAATTTGACCCAAACTTGAGGCTGATATAACGTTTTTTTAAGAAAAATCTTTAATTACACACATTTTTAAGGGCCCAAACAAGAATTTGTGTCAAGAGCACAGAGTGGGTCCATGATAATAAAATCAGTTTTATATCCAAACATATAAGTGTGCATTAGCCTAGAGCCTACGGATCTTAGCTATTTGACCCAAAATTGGCGAGGAACATAGTTTTTTTAAAGTAAAATCATGCATTAGCCATATTTTTAAGGTGCTCCAGGCCCCAAACTTTTATTTGTTTCAAGAGCATAAAATGGGACCCTGGTGGTCCCAAGTATCCTCTATTCAACAATATATGTATGCATGGGCCTAGACTATATATAGCCAATTTGATCTCATATGGAAATATACAATTTTATTTTTAAGTAAAATTCTGTTTAAAGCGCTCAAACATCAAACTCATAATTTATGTATATTTAATGATTATTGAAAGTATAAAGATTCTACGTGTATATTTTTTAGCCACCTGTAATTTCTCCCTTATTTGTTGCACCTCTTCCTTTCCCACCCATTATCCTTCCTCTACAGTAAAAAACATCTAACCATAAATGCTTGACCCTGACAAATTCTCCCTACAATTTTTTCCCTCTCATTCAACCTTCAATGGAGCTTTTTATCTCACAAGCCTCCCCTAACCCCGTCCCAAATCAATCAACATAAACTATAAATAGAAACGCAAAACGCTGGTGTTATGACTCATACTTCTGACCCAGACTAAAGGCATAACCTGTTCCTCCCTTCGAAAGCCAGTCCCCGGCAATATTTCTGAGAAATCTACTGTTGTGCTTGAAGGAATCACATTTCATGGGCATTCTGACTGAATTATGAATCTAGCCCACTTTCGTGACTAAAGAAAATGAAAAAACTGTTGTAAACTATTGACAGATATAATGACAAGTTATATTAGATCCATCACATTTACAATTTAACACTTTTCACTTTTAAAACCAATAACATCAAATTATTTTTTATTTTCTTAGAAAGATTTGCATTACTGTTTTAATAAATTTCAATTATCTATTTAAAAAATATATTCAACACGTTTTTGTGTTCGGCACCTTATTAGACAAAGTTTGCTAGTGGTAGGTGAGCTTTATAACAAACTTACTTAAATAGCCGTGTAAACGAATTATTAATTTCAAAAACAATTTCTTTTATTTCGTCTTGGTTGCTCTATCAAAGCCCACATAGGCAGGCACGCAATATTATTGTCAATCTCATAATAGTATTTTGGCTTGTCAGGTTAGGCATCATATCCAGGCTGGATTTAGTTCTACTTAAGGTTTTTTTCCTAAATGGTTTCCTACTCTTTCGCTATGCAAATGCGGGTAAACTGCCTCAAAATTACACATACCTTATCCCTATATCATTAGCATAATTAGTACATAAGAGTATGACCAAAATGGATAATAAGTCGTGATGGAAACAAAATAACCATTTGGATAAGGTTTTGAAAAACAAAACACACAAATAACACAACACTTGTATTGCAATAAATTAAAGAAATAAAAAAGGAAACATAGTCATCATAACCCGAGTCTCCAAAATTAAAATATGTACAATTAAAAAAACATGATACGCCAATAAAAATAATCTAAAGTGTAAAACTTCTCTCTAAATCATCAAAACTCTTCAAATTTTAAAGATGTACTTAACATAAGATTTTACTTTAAAAAAAATGTTCTTCGCCAAGTTTGGGTCAAATTACTCAGATAAGTAAGGTCTAGACCTATGCACACTTATATGGTTGAAAATAAGATACTTGGGACTATTGAGGCCCCGCTTTGTGCTTTTGACATAAATTTTGTATTGGACCTTGGAGATCCTTAAGAATGTATGTAATGCAAGATTTTTCTTTAAAAAAAATGTTTTTCCAAAATTTCGGCTAAATTGTTCGGATCGGTAGGGTCTAGGCCTATGCACACTTATATGGTTTGATAGAGAATTAATTTTACTATCAATGTCCCGCTTTTTTTTTACTCTTGACAAAAATTCTGGTTTTGGCCCTGGATCCCCTAAACTATGTGTATAAAGCATGATTTTTCTTTTAAAAAGGTATGTTTAATCCCTATGCTTTGCTCAAATTGTTCGGATATGTAGAGTCTAGGCCTAAGCACACTTATATGGATTGATAGATAATTTATTTTACCATCAGGGCCCCACTTTGTGCTCTTGACACAAATTTTGGTTTGGGCCCTGGAGCACCTTAAAAATGTGTTTAGTGCAGGATTTTACTTTAAAAATATGTACTTCACGCTGTTCGGGCCAAATTATTCAGATTTGTGTTATAAGCCCAATAAAACATAATATTTAAAAAAAAATTAAATATAATTATGTATATTTAATTTGTTCTGCCCACCCTCTATAATTGTTTTCTGAACTAATTTTATGCTAGAATTATTTGTTTTTCTTGTGTTAGTTATAGACGTGTAGCTTATTAACTTTATTGTGGATGTGGTTATGGAATAGTTTAACTTAATAATAAAATGGCGTTGTTAAACAAGCAAATGCTGTGAATTCGTCATAATATAGTATTTAAATACAGGGTTTCCAACAAGATGATACTAGAGATATTTATAAATAAATATATATAAAAAAGACCTATATCTTTGTGTATAAAACAAGCAACTTATACACAGGTATTATATGTAGGCATATTGTTAATAAAAATAAGTCTAATAAATTAAAATCCATGTTTAAATTTTAAAGTAATAAGACAATAATTAAAAAAAGTATTTTTTATATACGTGGGCTGTATCCGAATAGTCAAGTACACTTGACTTGATGCAGTCTTGATGATTTCGCGGTTTTCATAGCGAAGACTGCATCAAACTGTTCGAACGGCTACATACTTGGGCCCGCAGTACTGCTTCCTACCGAATAACTTAGAAACTATGTAAACGCCATCTATCAGCCCTAATGAAAACTAATACGACTATATGAGATTGGAACCATTTTAAACAGACCTAAGATCATTGCGTTGATATTTCTCGTAGCAGGTTCAACTTTAGCATGCCGAGAAACAATAATTTAATACTTATGGCGATCATTAATGGAAGGCGTAGATTACTCGGTCAGTTTCTGGAAATACTTCACCTTATATTATTAAGAATGATTGCAATCCAGCAACAACATGTAAGTAATGTGATGATAATGATGATATTATTATTATTACACTTTACTAAGCGGTAATTATTTTATATAGCAAAAACTATTTACATCTGCATATTATTTACACGTTAAAATGTGCGCAAAAGTAGAGTTTACACCTATCTGATGTAGGCATATAATGTATTTATGTGTAAAATCTTTTAAGTTAATAAACACTATTTCTTAAAATATAACATGTAATTAGTTGGCATACTTACAGATTTTTTGCGATTTATTTTCAGAAGACATGACGAGAAAGAATCACGAGACGAAGATAAATTCAATGAAACTGTTGAAAATGGTGCAAAACGTTAGTCGGTGCTCTAGCAGACGAAACTATAATATTAAAACAATTGCCAGTCAAATACCGCACCAACGCCACATAGCTCGTAACGTTCGTATCCATGGTTACCAACGCCACGAGAAAACTGCATCGGTCTAGTCCGCGACTATTAGGACAGATCTACCTACACTTGGTCACGTGATTGCCAATGCAGCATAAGTAGACTATTCGGATACAGCCGTGGTCATCCAAAGCTTTGAGAAGGCCGTATTGAAGTCACCGACCGTGTATTTAGTTCACCCACCTTAATTCCATTGCGACGAAACCCACTATATATTGTATTGTGTGTGTATGCTAAAATGACTATTTGATTTCAACGCTTGAACGAGGAACATTGTCCTGGACCTGCGTAATTTAAAGTTTCTTATAGACAGTTAACATGTAAAGTTAACGTTTTTGAAGTTTTTATTTTTAGGTATGAAAAATACACTTTGGTAACATTTTGAAGGTGTCCATAAGGCCCTTATTTAGTCCTTATGTATTAGCCTGGTGGATATTAATTTTTTTTATTTATTGTACTAAATTCAACGTTACGGGTGTTCTGTCTCTTCAAGACTGACCCATTGGAATTTTGGATAGATTACGAGTTTTATAACTGTCTCTTAAGCTATCTGCGCGAATTAAAGATATGAAGTCATTATCTATTTGTTTGGTTTTCAACATATCTCAATTTGGTTAATGAAACCATGTAAATTTTCTGCTTATATGTTATTGTTTTGAATAAACCGTTTATATTGTTGCTTTTAAATATTGCTAATAATTTCCCTTCTCACTTGTTCCATAGCTTACTCCCGCTCCCTTTTATCTTATTTTTGGTCGTAAATAAAAGGTAACAGAGTGGGGTGTAACAGTAGGGAACGTGAACCTACCTCTTTCTCTCGCAAACAAATATACGAAATATTTAGATCTAGCGCCGAGATATAAACTGACGCACGTGAATCCATGGTAATCAGCCCATATACTAACCCAGTCAGGATCAGAACCAAGGACGATGGGATGCATATAACCGCATGACATTAGAATTGGCGCCCGAAAGGGACCCCATTGCAACGCCACGTGGTGCTATTTATAAATGTGTAACACAAATTAACGGAATTTTAAAAAAACACTAATATGCGTTTGAAAAATAAAAAGCCAAAAAACGGAAAGTTTGCAACGACCGAACCAACCCTGAACTTTAGACCAGCAGCTGACTCGAAGCTGGGGGATTCATGGATTTGACGGCGACTTGGCGCTGATTCAACTCACCCTGGAAAGTCCAGAAATGGATGCGTAAAAGTGTGAATTGGGAGAGCTACGCCAGACGCAGTGAAAACAACCAGAGCCACGTGCCAGTAAAGAAACCATTAACATATTTGGAGTAAATACTCTTTTCAGTATCCCAGGGACGAGTTAAACAATAAAAGGAGTGTTTATGAATTATGACCCAAAAAGGTAAATCTACCAGTCCTAAGTATTTGTATAGAGGTGTTTGTTCTGACAAGGACTAATAACAAGGTTATTTTAATTTTATTTTGACAATTGTAATTTAATAAAATGGGACCAGTAGCAAGAAAACACAAGAACGAGGAGCAATTCAGTGTTGAACGCATGGACGCTTTCTCGGACAAACAAGAGTCAGGAAAATACAATGAAACAATTGTACCATCATCACCAAGTACTTGAATGTCCAATTTATGACTTGGAACCGACTATAGATGACAGAAGTCATATATGTAGTAATTAGTCATGTAACAAATATTGATAAAGAGACTAAAGAAAATTATGGCAAGAATAATGTACATCATCCAAAACCAAAATATAGCGTTAGACAAAAGGGTTAATGAAACGAAGAAAATTAGTAGTGACCAAATTGAAAATTCCCAAAGAAAGATAAAAAATATATCTCATATTGAAATAAATAAAATCAGAGGAGAATGTAATGAAATTAAGGCAATCCTTGCTACGATTTATAATTGCATGGAAAAAATTAGTGAAACTCAAATTTTGGGACAAAGCTGACAAGTGTACGTGGAGAAGGCAGTTGATGACTTAAAGGAAGACAAATCCGTTTAGAGGCGGGGCAAATTGCAATAAATGAGAATATTTACATTATAAACGAGACAACAAAGAATAATCTGAGCAAGATCGAAGACTGCGTTGTAGAATATAAAGTAAAATTCGAGGCACCCTGGGAGGGGCACCCCTAATAGCTAGTACAACGGCAGGAATTAAGGATGAAAATCGACCAGCTACCACAAATACATGGGGCACTACATCTCCGTGGTTGACACCAAATATTACCTATGAAGGGTTTAGGGGTCGAATTCCCAAATTTTATAATTGTGACAGGAGAACGAACGCTGTCCAGTATCTTCACGTGGTTGACAGGGTTGTACTTTGGGCCATTGGATGTATGGAACACACTAGTGATGGGCATAATCGAAAGAATCACTCGAATGATTTTGAGATGTAGTAAAGAGTCGGTAATAATCGGATATTTACTACTTCTAAAAGTAGTTACTAGTTGCTCGTTTTGCTTTGTGCTACTATTCTCTTTATCCTGCTGTCGAATCTCCCAACACGCATTCCTTTGCGTTTGCAGCTTATCAAAACTTTTCTATCACTGCATTTAGTTCCTTGTGACAGTGTCAAAGACCAAAGTACAGCCACAACAAAATACTATACAGAGAATAAGTGAACGCATTTCTCAAATAAGAAGTAGCTCGCAATTAATATAAATACTTTTGCGTACGATTAATAATTAAATAAGGAACATACGTTTCCCTTTGTGTTTAAAAGAGTCAAAATAATTTACCCTTTAATATTTCCTAAACATAACAAAAATATATAAGCTTACAATCGTAAAATTATTTCAGTGAATAAAATTATAATACGATCTGAATATTACGGTTGGGCAATGTTTTATTAAATACATAAAAAGTATATACTTATCTACTTGATAAATTTAAGTCAACGTTAAAAAATTTATCTCTAAAACCATTCGTGCTATATGCGCGATTAGTTAGGAATGTAAAATTTTAAGGAAATGAACCCAATAGTAATGAAGACCTGTATAGAGATAGCCTGGAAACATTCATAATCATAAGGTCGATTTTCCTCAGCTCTTCTGGCAAGGGTGGCGTAAGAGAATGAATCAGCCAGCTCGCGTCAAGTCAGCTATGTTTTCATTCGAATTATTTTTGGCTGTTATTCGATTGTAAACTGTACAACCTCTTAAACTTTGTATTAAATTAGCCTTAGAATCATTCGAATGCGTAAGGTCGATTATTGTGTAGCAATGGGGACTATTTATTGAAAATGAACCCAATAGAAATGAAGACCTGTATAGAGATAGCCTGGAAACATTCATAATCATAAGGTCGATTTTCCTCAGCACTTCTGGAGAGGGTGGCGTAAGAGAATGAATCAGCCAGCTCGCGTCAAGTCAGCTATGTTTTCATTCGAATTATTTTTGGCTGTTATTCGATTGTAAACTGTACAACCTCTTAAACTTTGTATTAAATTAGCCTTAGAATCATTCGAATGCGTAAGGTCGATTATTGTGTAGCAATGGGGATTATTTATTGAAAATGAACCTAATAGAAATGAGGACCTGTATAGAGATAGCTTGGAAACATTCATAATCATAAGGTCGATTTTCCTCAGCACTTCTGGCGAGGGTGGCGTAAGAGAATGAATCAGCCAGCCCGCGTCAAGTCAGCTATGTTTTCATTCGAATGTTTTTCTCATTCGAATGATTTTGAAAGAATCGAATGAATCGATTCTATTCACCCGATTCTGCCCATCACTATAAAACACCGAGGATAACACGCAGGCACCAGGACCTTGGTCTGCATTCACTTCACTAAGTGGACATAGTAAACCTCCTACAAATGTAGGATTGGCATCACCATTGTTGCACATACCACAACAAACTTTGAAGCATTATTCACTTTCTGATCCAATAACATAGCAGTAAGTCATCAGATTAGTAATGAAATGCTCAGCAAACCATTCTCAACTCTCCTCCTCTTTTGAGTTTGGTTGTATTGCTCAAGATGGTGGAAAAGTTGTTCCAGTTAAATGAAACCAATTAACAGTACCTAAAGCTGTCCTAATGCAGAACAAATGTCACTGCAAGGAATATTGCATAACTGCAGCATGCAGCCGGCTCAAGAAAATTATGTTGTGCACTAAATTGTGTAGGTTTTCAAACAGCAGGAACCCAGTGAAGACAGTGACGATGAGGATACTCTTTAGCAGCAGACAAAGCTATATATGTATTTATGTTATTTCTTGTACTTAAAATCGCTGTTTCTAAAGAAAACAATTTTTTTAATTAAGTGACATACATTCTGTAAGCCAACAAATACAGCAATAAATACATATATTGGTTATTATGCATATATATTTTAAACTTTGTTGAAATTTGTAACCTTGAAAAATTAAAATTTATGTCAAAAACTTATATACATTGCATTGCATTGTAGTTAAAAGTAAGCATTTTATAAATTAAGATCAATTATATTACACAAATTGAAAGTAATGTTTTTGGGCTCGACTAAAAATATTCTACAAAGGTAAATTTTTGCATCATTATTTTCAGAGAACAGCTACAGTTATCTAAAATTATTTAGTCCCTTTTTTATTCAAACATCCGGGATTTAACATTTGTTTTAAATATTTTTTTTATAAAACTTACCATCTAAGAAAGAGAGTGAAAAAAATTTTTTTTGACATTTTTTCAACCACCCACAAACACCCCCATCCCCACCTACCCACCCACCCACTCTCTCACTCAGCAAAGCTATAGGGACTTAAATTTGGCACGGGTGTTCCTTACAAGCTATTTAGGAAAAGTAAAGATGTTTCATTCCTATGTTTTGTGATTAAGGGGGTGAAATTGGGGTAACTACCTTAATCAACAATATTGCTTTATAAACTCTTTTTAAGCATTTAGAAGGTCTGACAAGTTATTTCTAATAATGCCTTTGAAATATCATAGCAATTATTTTTAACGCCGTAGATGCTTCTAAGAGGCGGAAAAATATGAATACAGATAATTAATCAAATATTTAAATACATTTTAATATACAACTCCAAGAAATGGTAGATATCTCAAGTTTATATTTTGCTGAATTTTGTGGTGTTTCTAGTGTCTATGTGAGTGAGAGGGCCCGGCCTGAGGCGATGTGTGGTGGTGAGGAGTGGCGGAAGGGGGGGAGACCCGTCCAACCACGCTCAGCTGATAACACCCCAGGCAGTAGGCAAGGAGGCCTGCCAAAAATTAAACTCCTCATGAGAAACAATCCATGGTCACTTCCTCGCAGTGTTTCTTGAATAGCGCTAAGAACCATGACAATTAAGCTTCAAGCAAAAATTCCTCATTTTCATCCAAAAATAAATAACACAATATTCCATGCAAAGAACGGGGGTTCAACTAGTATTATATAATTACTAAAGTCTACTTTTATAGTGTATTGTATTTAATTGCAAATTACTGAATCTTTTTAATAATTTGAAATGCACTGTGTGTGCTCACTTAATAAAATCTTATAAGGAGATGTTAAAGTATTTAAAACATTACATCATTATAAATAAATTTAGATTTATTAGTGCTCAATTTTATCCTGCCACAGTACTAATTACCCACATTGATGGTTGCATGGTTGAAAGCATCACCCTCTTGTTAAACTGGATTGCCAGTGATGGGGAGATCGAGGCTCAAATCTTGCTTAGGTGAACTGAGAGTGTTTTTTCCTAAATAATTTCCCACTCTCCCTTCATGTAAATTAAGTTACATTTATTTTTATACTATACATCATTCTTAATCTACATCCAAACGGCTTCCAGGATGCAGAAAAATAAACAAGATCAATAATTACTATACAGTAAAACCTGGATAATTTGAAGATGAAGGCACCACTAGAAAAATTTGAACCATCCAAAAATTCAAATTTGTCAAGTTTTTATTTGGGCTAGAAAAATATCTTTAAACATCAATTCAGAGAAGTAAAATACAGAAGTCAACACATATAATTTTATTCTTAGATTTTCCATAGCAAACAATATGTACAGTACAGAATACTGTATTTACATTTTATTTTATTTTAAATCTAGAAATTTTTGATTTTTTGTTGTAGTTAATATTAATATTATGAGTTGTAAGCTTTTATAGTTTATTCAGCGCCTGGAGAATTAGAGAGGCTTACATTATGTTATCCCTCAATAAATCATCTCAGCTCTTTGATGTGGTCCAAGGCCTGTGTAGACGTTAGGATCGACTTCTCTTGAAGTTCCGTGTTCTCCATATTCATCTGAAGATGCAATGTCATTTCTATTGTTCATTGCATATGCCAGTTCACCGCAAATTGCTAAGTTATCATCCAAATCCACATATTTAACACCTGCATCATGTCTAACATCTTCCCAGTTGTCCACAGCGAGTACAATCTACTCAATACCTTAATTTTGCTCTTCACCATCGTTGTGGTAGAAACCTTCTTTACGATTGCAGTTGGCAGTATTTTGTGTCACTTGGTCCCATGCACTGTTACACATTCAGGCAGATTGGAAAATGTTTATTTTAACCCTGCCATTCTAACCAATGTAAGCACCTGAGAGAATGTTCTGGAACCCAAGGTGTCACTAGAAGTACTTGAAAGTTTTAACTATTCCTTGATCCATATGTTAGACTACTGACATATTTAGGGGGGTGGGAGAAGGGGTAGGGAACACAACCGTTACATTTTCCATTGGAGTAATGGTGTTGAGTGTGGTGCAAATGTCAACAAAAAATACAAATATTAATTTTTTTTTGCAACTTTTAGTACCCCTACATGACGAGAGCCTTCAATGCATGCAGCAACAATCGAGTAATAAACGAGTCGCCTACATGAGAGTTCAGCCTTTTTTTTTTTGTCATCTTTGAGGTAATTTTACCTCAAACTAAACAAAATAATTTTGAATTTATACGTTCGAATTATCCAAGTTCGACTGTATATGGTTTCTTGGAGATCCCCGGTCCCGGCAAAGATTTATCTGATTACCAAACCCTTCCTTCACCTCTGACAAGACATCTTGTGAATGTGAGGAATGCCAGGTCTCCACCGTGGTTTGGATTCCACGTTAAACTGTAGGTCCTCCATTTCATCTCATAATCACCCTACCATTACACATTAGCGTAAGTGCGTATAACCCGAACGGGTAGTAAGACCCGGTGCTAATAATAATAATAATAATAATAATAATAATAATAATAATAATAATAATAATAATTTCTTGGAGGCACAAGAATTGAATTCACTTGAGAACATTGGAAATGTACGTATGCAAACAAGCTTCCTCACATGCACACATGCACATTACCTGTACAGTAATGAGAATATATATGTAACTGTAGGGTTGTACAAAGAGGTTAAAATAATATAAATGAACCACTCAAATCATATTACACTCAATAATCATCTTCCATTTATTAAAAAATATGCAATGTATGTCCAACAAACTATGTAAAGTACTACTACTTTTATTTTAATTTAGTTCCATACAAAAAGATATTTTTTATGTGACCCCATCTTCAAATTTTGCATAAAAATAAATAGATTAGGAGTTTCCATTTAACAATTGATATTTTACAATTTTGTACATACAAATAATGGCGAATTTTAATATTTTGAGACCTAAATGTTCAAATATATTATTTAAATACGTAAACACTTCAATTTAATACTCCACTTTACTGCAATGAGTATTTGCAGTTTTGGAGTATTAACAGTAGGAATTTATTGATCTTTATCACAAAATTATCTGATTTTATTTAAAAATACATTTATACTAAATTACTATTTCACATATTACAGACTTTTGTTACATAAAGTAAACCTAATAAAATTAAAATATTCTACTACAAAAGATCTATACTATTTGCAGAAAAATAAACTAAACATCTGAAAGTGAACCAGAGTTTAGTTGATATACTGATGTGTGAAACAGAGACATCTCAATGAAAATTTTTCTATGAATTAGTAGTAGATGGAAAAAATAGTTTGGAAGTTTGAAAGTAGATCAAAATATGTTATAAAAAATTAATATATTATGACAAGACATTGTTTTAATGATCAAGTGTCATAGATAATGCTAGCCAGGACATACAGTGCTAATGGGAGAATCTAGAACAGTGTTCAGAGTATTGAATGGCAAATCAAATGGGAAGACCTAGAGGCAGATGGGGGGACAACATTATATGGAACTGAAAGAAATAGGGTGTAATGAGAGGATTGTATAGAGCTGACTCAAGATAAGAATTAGTGGTGTACTTTAGTAGGTGCGGAAATGAACAATACCCTAGAGTAAGTAACTGACAAAATGAATTTTATACAATATTACTAATTTGATCTGCCTTATTATATGAGTTTATTTAAATCATTCTTTAAAGGTAGATATTTATGGGTTGATACTTATGTTCTACTTGCAGGATCTTAAATAATACATATTTTCAATTTTTTTAGTATAATTTTAAGTTGCTATACAAGATATAATGCTAGCAGTTTTTTTATTTTAACAAACTGAGGGCCTACCGAATTATGGCCTTTTATTTTATTAACAGCCAAACATTAAGGCTTGCAATTTAAACTACAAAATATAACAATTCTGGTGTTTCATTATTTTATTTCAAATTAAAGTAGCAGTTGTTAAATTTTCAATCAAAATAAATAGATTTTACTTAGAAAATACTTATTCAGCACCGTTATGAGCAATTTAAAACAACAGATTAGTATTTAGAAATTTAATTTTTACATATTATAGAAGGACAAGAAATAACTTAAAATGTACAAAACTTTTTTTATTGGCAGATTTTATATCTTAAATAAAAATATCATTAATAATGGTGTAACGAGTGGCATATTAAAACGTTCTGGTCTATGATCGGATTTATCATAGACATGCTTTCATTGCAATTCTTACATAAGTTACAATACTAAAATCACATTCATTTGAAAATGAAAATAATATACATGCCTAGTGATACAAACCAAATTTTGCATTTTTAAAGTAAGCTTGATAGCTTATTCATTGGGATTCATAGATTGTACTCATTTAGAGTATACTTTTACTGTAGCAAGGGTAATTGAAATTGAAAATAGTTAATCATAAATACACAACATAGTGGTATTTACTTGTGTACTATTTTATTTATGATTACATTATAGTAGTTCAAATATCTTGTCATGACTCACTAACTTGAAATATATAGTCTTTGTTAAATTAATTTCTTTGAATTTTTTCTTAATGTCTGCAATTTGATTTTTTTTAAAATTAAGATGCGAGATTATTGAACTCAATATTTTTTAGTCAAGTACTCAGCAATCAAAGGATTAATATGTTTGTTGAGGTTTAGTTTTATTAATGTGTTTTAATAACAAACCAATATAAGAGAGTTTGTCCAATTTATTATTATTATTATTATTATTATTTAGCACCGCGTCTTACTACCCGTTCGGGTTATACGCTTTAAGTACTAATTACGCTAATGGACTAGGAATTAGGAAGGTTTAATTAGAGGAAGTGAACCCGCATTTGCATGGAGGGAGAGTGGAAAACCATTTAGGAAAAACAACCCCCAGTTCAACCGACCGAGATTCGAAACTCGATCTCCCCGTCCTCAGCAGTCGAGCTCAACACGATTAGTACGTTAGCCAACTACGCCACCGAGGCGGGTGTCCAATTTATTGTATTACAAAAATATCAAACCATTGTGAGTGAGGGAGAATGTGAGTTATTGTGTTTTTATAATGATATCTTATATATTTTGCTCTAATAGAGATAAAAATGGAGTCATTCCATTAAAATAATCATGTCTACTGTACCCCTTGCACCTGTAGTAGGTATTATATAAGACAAATTTAATTCAAAAGTTTGTTTCTCATTTTTGTTATTAAATTGTCATGCCAGATCTTACTATCAGCATTCAATTATATAGTCTATAGATGTTAGCTTTAATATATATACTGATATATTTTAATTAATCTATTCTAATTGTTACTATATCAATATAATAGATTGTTTTTAAATTATTTAAAAATATTTTCATTTTATAGTTGTTTAGTAAGATTAACTCCAATTCCTAAGAAATGTTTAGTGGTAATTATTTTCTGTCATGGCATATTATATCTTAGATTTTAATGTAGTGATCAAAGCCTTTCTTGTTTATACATATTGTTACAGAATGTGTTGTATTTTTCATTATTATATAAATATATCTATTTAAAAGCTATGGTATTTGAATTTAATAGAAATAATCAAATTAAATTGAATTAAGAGCAATAATACCTGTAGGATACATAGAGTTTAAATACCAATGATAGTATATGGCCAGAATGGGCAGTAAGACGTGGTACTAAAAAAATTGCCATTGTTAAAGTAAAATTTCCTAATAAATTATATATAGAATACTCAAAAGAAGAGAATTTCATAGTCTAAAAACTTAACATAGAGAATGCTCAGAAGAAGAGAGAGTCATAGGTGAAGTAATTTAAGCACAATATTGAAATTCTACATGATGTCCATAAGTTCATTTTGGAACCTCTAGTATCATAAACAGCGGAGAGTGCTTTTTACTAAGATAAAAATAAAAATAAAAATTTAAAAACATCTTATCTTCCTAGTATTATTTTTCATACTGCATCTTAGTATTCAATTGGGCTGTTCACATATTTGTACCATTAGAGTAGGGATGAACTATGGTGGGTAGTCAATTATTAAAATCACCCTTGGTGTACATGAATGGGATTTAAACCTTTATTTCCAAGCTTTTTATTTAATGTTACATGAGAATCATCATGTCTCTTCAATAATTTCAATTTACTCAATATGGTGTAGTACACAGTAACTAGTCAACTCGATTCAGTTGATAGATTGATCATCAGCTAACTCTCTGATAATAAATGAACTTACACTTCATTAGCATTTAATATCTCGATTCATTAAAATTTGCGTACAACCTAGAAGGGTAGTAAGGTGTGGTGCTAAAAAAATGAACAAATATTAAAATTGGATTAACTTATCCAATTCAATTTATGACCTCACTTCAAATTGTAACATTAATTATTCAAGAAGAGATTCATTCATTGTGGGGAACTGGTGGTCTAGGGGTAAGATGTCAGACTTCTGTGTTAGGTGTCCAGGGTTCAAATCTAGGTCCCGGCACAAATTTATCTGGTTACCAAACCCTTAATTCATCTCTAGAAAAATGTGTGCTTTAACGAACTTATAAACTATCCAAAATTCAAACCTATATCTACTACTAAACTACTTGTCCTATTATTGCCTAAATTACCAGTTTGCCTCAACCTGTGCTAGTTGGTCCACCCTGGATATTTTAACTGCCCTGGGCATCTGGGAATAATGAAATTCGCCTTAATGATGTCCTCGCCTCAGAAATGAATTCCTTCATTTGCCAGGAAAGCAGAGGTAAGATAAGGTCATATGGCCAAGATCTAGAGCATTATCCCGCTAACCCCCCTGCCGCACATATGTTCATTGTTTTTTAATGTAAAGCTTAAAATTGTTCAAACACATTTTAGCCTTATACAAACTTGTATATATTTAAATTTTTATAATATCATTAAGCGAAATATAACAAAATATAATGATCACATTTTGTAATGCAATAATGAATATTAAATTTGCTAGTTTTGTAAGTAGGTGAGAGTTTATCCTGATTTAATTAATTGCAACCAATAATTGAGATTTCCATTCCTTTATCCTTTATGGAGAGGGACTTTGGAACATCAACTAGGTGAGGGAGGGTGCAAACATAACACCTACTCTTTTTATTATAGTACGCTCGAAGTCCTCTGATTATTTCGAGAAATTAATGTTTTGAAAGTATCAGACGGCAGCAAAATTAAAATTATCCATCAATAACACATGCCAATATCATCCAAGAAATCATGCTACAAAACAGCTGTTAGGTGAAGTGGCTGATAAGTGTGCCTTCCCTTCTCCATAATTCCCTTAAGAGTGTGTTTCGAAAGACATTACAAATTTGTACACTCCATTTTCCATTTAAACATGAACTTTTCTTTGTTTTATTACAATGAACAACCTACATAATGAGGCAATATTAGCCTTGTTATATAATACTAGAATTGTGGTACACTAATTCCTTAATAAATGGGTGTTATGATCTGAGTGATATCATTAAAATATGACAACAATGCATGTTTGACTTTTCTAGAATTTCATTAAATGTATCTATTCAGTCATTTTAGTTGAAGGAATGATAAAAGGATATAAGGGTTAATTTAATACCTTGTAATGTTATAGATTTGCTTCTAATACGGTGATCTGGTGGTCTAGGGGTAAGGTGTTCTGGGGTAAGGAGTTCTGGGGTTCAATCCTCGATCCCAGCACAGATTGATCTGAATGCCAAACCCTTCCTTCACCTCAGACAAGACGTGTATTAATTACAACTTGTGAATGTGTGGAACACCAGGCCTCCACCGTGGTTCGGATCCCACGTTAAACTGTAGGTCCTCCATTTCATCTTACAATCACCCTACCATTACACATTAGCGTAAGTGTGTACAATTCGAACAGGTAGTAAGACATGGTTCTAATACTAATAATAATAATAATAATAATAATAATAATAATTCTAATAAACTAATGATTTGTATAGTTTTATTTAATTATTTTTCAAACATGTATTTATATTTTTTATTTTCATTATGTACATGGACAATGGTGTTAGAATAAATATTTTTTTAAATTTTAAATTTACTGCTCTTTAATAAATTAGTTAAAACTTTTATACAAATAATTTTGGATAAAATGTTGAGTTATTAAAAAAAGTGTTTTTAGTGTACTTAATTGCAATGTTATTGGGATTTAATATACAATAAGGCGAGTGAGTAATTAACAACATCTAACATTTATTAGATATACTCTTAAATAATCAAACAAAATGTTACATGGATGTACAGGCATAAAATCTTCCATAAAAACTGTGTAAATGTAAGGAGTGCCAAATGTATGACTACAGTGAGACAATATTACTTCTTTAAAAACTGCCCTGTACTGTATTGCTTTCAAAGTTAAATTTTTCTTACAGAAATAAAAATTAAATTCTTCACTTAAATATTGTAAATCAATTATGTCTATTGTCTTGATTTATTTTTACAATTAAAAAAAAATCACACTCGAATTGAAAGTTGAATATTGACCAAAAATCAATTCTTGTTAAAATGGGTGTTTCAAATATTATTTAGAATATTATAATTTGATTTTATCTTTATCTCTCTTTAGTAATTTTAAAATGTATAATTTAATAAATAAACTTTCTTTAATTGCTTTGAATAAAATATGTGAATTTGTTTACATAGATATTATACATCTCCATGGTAGGTTATCTTTGTTGTTTATGTTGACAATAAAAAATATTTAGTATAAAAAATAACTCAATTCTAAGGATCAGTAAAATTCCTTCCTTAAAATGAATTTTAAATTTATAGACAAAACTATAATTTTCTAAGCTGGAATTAGACTAGTTTAAATTTGTAATAACCCATTACCCCAGTAAGTAATTTTAAAGTTAGATGACATGAGAATATTGGGGCATGCTAATTTATTATCTTTAAGAGCAGAGTTATTAACAACATTCAAAGAAGGTTTGGATGAGAAGGATGGATAAGGGAAAGTGCACCAGCAATTTGATAGAAAAAGTATTAAAAAAACTTCAAAAATTCAATATGAAAAAACAGAATCAGTGCATAATCATACTAAGTCTAATCCCAATCTTCCAAATCATAGTCAGATGTTGTGATTTCTTCCCAAAAATGTAAGAATGTTAAATGTCTGTTAATCCTTGCTCCTGTAAATTTTGATCATTTCAAAGTTTGGAGTAGAAATAAACAACAACGAAAAAGATATAATAAAAGAGTGGAGACATGATGATGTTAACCTTTACCTGTAGAGCTATTGTGAAGACAAACTTTATAAAACTGTACCTGTGATATGTTCTCGACCACTTGGGCCCTATTTGACCAATCATACATACACTCTGATCTACATGCCTCACACGGGAATGTATTCCCCTCAATACCTGACCAATGTGTGTTCTACTAATGGGTGTGAACAATTCACAGGTACAGTTTAAACCAATGCTGCTTACCCTGGCAACCCTTCACGACACACCACCCGTATTGCTGAGGGACGAAAAAAAGGTATATTATAAGTAATTTTTTTAAATATTACTAATATCATTAAATTACATATAAATGTTAAGTCCCAAGTAGACTGAAGCTGAGTGCTGAAATATAATCCAAATAAGAATAAAGTACAAACAAAATTAATATTTAATATTTCCATTGTTGTACATTTTGTAAACTTTGTTATTAAATTTATGTTAAATATTTTGGTTTTACTTATTATCTAACACATAAAGAAACTTGAAGATTATATCCCCCAAAAAACCATGATGACTCCCTTCAAAAGGATTCTAAGCATACCCAGTTTTATTTTGCCAGCCTCATTTATTTCAATGACTAAAGCTCTTGCCAATGGAAACTAAAATATTTAAAAAAATGTATGCCATTTGATATCCAGGAGGGTGAAATTTGAATAGAATCCATTATTTAAATTTATACATGCTCTTAATTATGATGAATATTAAATAGTATAATTCATTCATTCATATATATTTTTCATTTTGGTAAAATTTTATGAATATATTATAAAGGTGATGAAATTGAATTTGTAAACATATATATTTATGTTAAGTTGATTAATAACTTTAACTACTTAAACATAAAATTCAAACAGTAAATTAATTTAGAGATACCGATTAAAGAAACCAAGAGAAAACCCTGTTCCATTTTTTTTTTTCACATCTAGTACTAAATAAGATAACATTTTTCTTTAGTACTTTAATGCATTTGCTAAATGTAAAAAATTCTGTGTAAATGAGAGGTATGGTAAATTCACTATTAAAGATGTACATTTTCTTACAAACAGGTATATGTAAGCACTAAACATCACTATGCAAAGTAAAGCAAACCTGTATAATGAAGTTAAACATAATCTATCAAAATAAAGTAAATCCATGATATTAATATAGCTATAATGAAGTTAAAAGAAAGTGTGATCTCATGATGCAATAATGATTAAACCTTACTTTAATTATAAGAAAATCTATTTGCCCAATTCATTAAGAAAATATAACTACTTCTAATGTTCATATTTAGAAAAGAGTAAAGAAAAACGACGGCAGTGAGTACTTCTTTAGTACAAGTTACACCTGTTTTTATAATATTTGTTTGCAAATTAATGCATTCCCTGTTTACCAATGAATACCTACCAATACTATGAATGCATTATCCTTAAGCAGCTTATACTCCCAAACTTGCTAGATTTGAGCTCATAATGGCTTCACAAATTCATTAAATTTATAATACTAAGAATAAAGTTCAAGAGCCCTTCATAAGCAGTAATAGTTTAAGATAGCTCAAATTTAAACTTGGTTCCCTATTAGTTTTTATAACAATTTAGTATATAATATAATGTCATAATACAAACTCTAGAAGTTGTAGTTGCAATTATATAAAATTTATTTGTATCATCACTTTAATCATTGTGGTAATTAAATTGCAGAATATTTTAATGTTTACCTTTTTTATATTATTATTATTATTATTATTTAGCACCGCGTCTTACTACCCGTTCAGGTTATACGCTTTAAGTACTAACTACGCTAATGGATTAGGAAGTAATAATAATAATAATAATAATAATAATAATAATATTTAGCACCGCGTCTTACCACTCGTTCGGGTTATACGCTTTAAGTAATAATTACTCTAATGGATTGGGAATTGGGAAGGTTGAATTAGAGGAAGTGAACCCGCGTTTGCATGGAGGGAGAGTGGAAAACCATTTAGGAAAAACCACCCCCAGTTCACCCGACCGAGATTCGAACCTCAATCTCCCCGTCCTCAGCAGTCGAGCTCAACACGACAAGCGCGTTAGCCAACTACGCCACTGAGGCGGGTGATTAGGAAGTAGGAAGGTTGAATTAGAGGAAGTGAACCCGCATTTGCGTGGAGGGAGAGTGGAAAACCATTTAGGAAAAACCACCCCCAGTTCACCCGACCGAGATTCGAACCTCGATCTCCCCATCCTCAGCAGTCAAGCTCAACACGACTAGTGCGTTAGCCAACTACACTACCGAGGCGGGTACCTTTTTTATAACTAAACTGCTACCTACCAATGTCAAAAGCCAAGTAAATCTTGGGATATCTCTCTTTAACTGAACTAAACTGAATTGATGCTAAATGAATAGGCACAGATTAAATTTCATTACTTAGGTTCACTTGGGATTGAGTATATTACCAGAAAACCAAGCTTTAAAGATCAGTACAAAAATACATAAACATTTATGTAAAATTTATTATTCCCTATGATCACTATTCTAATTCAAAAGGTGACAGCTACAAGTCATTATTTTGTTCATATTTACTTTTACATTAATTAATTTCTAGAAAACATGATTGGCACTAAGCAGTTAATATTATTAAAACTGCTAAGCAAGTCTTATACTATTTTAACATGGATTATTTTAAAAACGTAATTTTAAATTCCAATTGAACTTATTAAAGTTAATAAAAAAAAAGTTGTGTATAAAACTATAAATAGCTAGATTTCAGAGTAAAAATTAACCTGTGAACTAGTGGGACCAAATAAACATATTTGTTTACAAAACAATGATTTGAAAACATTTATTTAGATGTCCAACACATGTACATTTTTTATATAGGTAGTCTATTTTTCATGTTTCATATATATATATATATATTTAATCAAATATAATATAAATTGGAGTTCAATGAAATTTTATTGTAAGCTGAGATGTGGGCTGTTGAAAGAAGTGCATGCATCAAAACATTCCAGTGTAAGTTAATCCAAATGCGCACAAAAATAATGAGCTGATCAAAATTATTGAGATGGTGCAAAATTTGACCAAAATTTAAATGTAGAATTGATCTGAATTAGTCAAAGTTTACATTTTTTTTCCTAATAAAGAATACATATTTTGAAAATATTATGCTTTTTGATACTACAAAAACTTAACAAAATTAAGGAATTATATAAAAAAAACCATACAAACACATTAGAGTCATTTAGAAGAAATCAATGTTTTGTTATTAATAAACAAACAAATAAATAGAATGCGCATACTGTTGAAAGTATATATAAGGAACATTGAACATACTACTATTAAAACAAAAACATTTCTGTGAATAATACATTTTTAAAGGTGTTCAATACAGTTTTGAAATATAGTCAAACTTGGTTATAGTGACACCTTTGCAATAGTGTCTAATATTGAATGGTACTAATTAACTCTTCATGAAAATGATTTCCAGGCCTCTTTTGCAAAGACATATTGGGACAAACCAAACCACTTACTTGCATGCACAGTGAAACATTAAATTGGGAGCGTAAAAGGGAAGGGGAGAAGTTCTAAAAGATATTGTGAAATAAAAATATGGTTGAGCTACTAGAAGTTGTTTGTTACATGCCAGGAAGTGCAAGGTCCTTGAGAGGGGTGTGAATGTCAAGACTTTTTCCTATCTTTTGTGTCCATGACCCTTTTGAAACAATATCAAGTTATTGAGTATTTTAATTAGTGAACCCTTTAACTTTTAAATATCCTCAGATTGCAAATTAAAATAAAATTATTAATCAAGAAGGATAAAATTAGTGCTGTAAAAAAATTGAAGATGGAAAGAATAAAGCTGACATGTGCCGAGAATTTAGTTCAGTTAGTTTAAAAACCAAAGTATATGGTAAAAAAGGAACAAAATTGTAGTGCTTTTGAAATATAAAAAAATGATCAAATATTAAACAATTATTGAAGTCAGAGTGAATTAGTAGGAATGAAGCACTATTAAAGTGGTTTAAACAAATTAAAGTTAAAATGTACAAGTGAGATGTTGTCTACTCATGACCAAGGCAATGAACTTGTAAAACTCTCAAATCTTAAAGACTTAGTATGTACAACTGGTTAATACGTAGATTTAAGTGTAACACAACATTTCTTGTGGAAAAATGAGTGTATAAGCAAAGGCAGTGAACTTTGAGACAACAGCAGAATGGCTTAATAAGGTTTGTGGAAATTGCACGAAGGCGACAGTGACATTTATTAACGTTGATAAAAAACAGTATTTTCTTCAAGAAAGTTGTAGACAAAACATTGAAATATAAAAGAGAGAGAGAGAGAGATGTGCTGGTGGAAAGCTATATAAAGCCTGAACCATTGTTTTAATATGTGATAGTGAAAAAAAAAAACAGAAAATTGTTTGTTATTGGGAAATAAAAAAAAATCCTATATATTTCAGGAATGTAAAATCAATGTCCGTCCGGTGCAGATTTAATAAAAGTGGCGGGTGACCTTTGATCCTTTTAAAACTAAAATGCGACTTAGGACTGACAGTTGTGACTGCAAAGTAGGAAATATATGTTACTTGTAGATAACTGTCTAACGCATCCTTAGCTCGATAGCATGCAAAACATTAATATGGTGTCTCTCCCAGCAAACACCAAATGCATATTACTTAAAACCTATGACCAAGGCGTGATTAGAAGTATTAAATGTCATTTCTCCACAATGATATTGTTGAGACTTATTAATGTATGGACAAGAAGCAAGATTATAGATTATCTTTGCTACATACATTTAAGTGTATCAACAAGGTTTGGTGGTGTTTCACTGAGAAAACCATCCAAAATTGTTTGTGTCATTTTGGAATTACAACAGTCGGCTAAGTAGTTGCTGAAACGAGATGGAATGGGTACAATCAAGAAAAGTTACTACTTCTGCTAATGACGATGATGACTTGTATATGTCTGAATGGGTGTACAAAGTTGATCATGATATTCCGGCAATGTACCATCTAGAAGCATATGTATGTATAGAAAATGAAGTTTTTACAACCAAAAAACATTGGAGACTATCACCATGGGAGTAAAGAGGGGGAGAAAAAATGAGCCAGAAGAAGAAGACGAAAAATATGTGATCTATAAATTGAAGGGACAGTTCCTACTTTAAGTTAGAACCTTGAAGTCATTAGGACTGTGTATCAGAAAACATAAAAAGTATTTTTGAAATTGGGAAAATCTATGATGATTTAGAAAAATACTATTTGAAAAAAAAAAAGAAAACAGAAGAAAGAAAATAACAGTTTACTTAATTTACTTTTTTTAAGATTGTAGTTTTTTTAACATGCATCTTTCAGAATCAGTTAGTTTAATCAATGCAATTTCTATAAACATCTTTAAGGTTATCATTAAATAAAAGATTTAGTCTACATTAAGATTATATGATAGTACTGTTCAAAATTATACTATGGTTTCTTTAAATACGATTTAAACCCTTCTATGGCCAGTATAACACTTGTTTTTAACGACATGTTTCTCAGGTACCTTGGATGAAATAACCAATTTTGGCTGTATATGTACAGTCACACTTTATATTAGTTGAATTAATGCATGTGTAAAACTTGTAATGAAACTAAAAATTTTAGGGGAGATTTTAAATTCATTGTTAGAACAACTTAAGCAAATTGATTAAAGTTCATTTCAATAAGGCTTTAATTAATATGAAATTATTTATTATGATGAATTAAAATTTTATAAAATATCTCCAACAATTTATATTTATAAACAAAAATACTGCCAACATAAAAAGCACAAGTGGCTTCTCAACAAAAAACGGAATTTTTAAAATAATTCAAACTGGCATCTTAACATTTGTTGCTAGCTACCATTCATTCTTGATTTAAATAAAAGGAATCCATCTGAATACTTTCTGTAAGATTAAGTGACAGTTTTTGATATTGTTGTGGACACATTTTATCTAAACAAAGTTACTTCAAGTATTTGTGACTTACAATTAAGTATATTGGTACAGTTAAAATTCATTCTAACCCTTTAAAAAAATATTTTGTAATACAAAATTGTGAACTAATAGTTTAAGATCTTCTTTGGTGACTGCACTATGTGTGGTGTCACTCTCATTTTAGGTTAGCCTGCTGATAATAGGAAGATCAGGTTTAGAATCCCAGTCAGGTGTACTGAGAGGGTTTTTTACAAAATGGTTTTCCACTCTCCCTCCATGCAAATGCGGGTACACCTACTCTAAATTAAACCTAAACTCATTCCTAACACATTAGTATTATTAGTACATTAGCATATAAACTGAACCGTTAGTAAGACAGAGTGCTAAAACAAATAGTTTAAGGTGTAGACTAACAAATATAAAACTGTAAGAATAATAATAAAAAATTAATATAAATAATTAGTTTGTCAAAAGTGTTGTTACATAGGCCACTGAAAAATATAAATCATCTATGTAAACGTATTTGTTGCAATTATGTCAGTTTGAATGTCCGTCATTTTTAAAGAGTGAAGATAAATGGGTTGGACCAAGCACATAACTTTGTGACATAATCATTGCCACAAGGCACAATGAAAAGTTCAAATTATTTATAAGAGTGTAAATAAGATATTAGTTATTGTGATACAATGAGAAACAAATAAGAAAGCTCATCAATTTTTAAAGAAATATATCAAAGTCTAAAATGCTGGCGTTATAAGTAAATTAAAATTGAGTTTTAGAAGAAAACTGTTATTTGTCTATTACCATGCTTTATTAACAAATATTTTATAAAACAAAAGTGTGTAAATACTGCAGCTATGTGTAAAGCATGATTGTTTTTAGGTGGGTGCGTATGTTTGTGTATATATGTTGGACGCAAAGCCCGAAAACGGCCAATGGGAAAATTTTTTCTCAATCCTAGGATTGGACGTTTTGAAATGAGCAAAGATCAAAGTTTTCTTCAATTTCGGGCTTCGGCCATCTCCAAAACCTTAAACCTAGGAATGTGAAATTACTAAGTTGAAAATATAGTCTTTAGATTAGGTTAGGGTACGCTTCAAAAAACAAATTTGGTCAGGTGGTCTTGATAATTTAAAATGAATTTGTAATCTCCGGGTTCTGTTTGAATATCAATGAGATCCACTTGTCCTCTTGAATTCATGTGGTTACTCAAAACTGGACATACACCACCTACTCAATCTGGTCGAGAAATTAACTAAAATGGTTTTTCAAAATGCTATTTCAAGCTTTGGTCATTTAGTGACTGCACAATCCTAGGTTTGTCTGTATGGAAACGGCTAAAGTCCAAAATTGAATAAAACTTCGGACCTTGGTCATTTTAAAACGTCCAATCCTAGGATTGAGGAAATAACCATCCATTGGCAATTTTTGGGCTTTGCCCCCAACATATACATTTACTATACACACACACATACCTTTAGGAAAATATTTTTAAGTAATGCAAGTTAAAGTAAAAAAAAGTTTTATTGGAATATTTGTGAAACAATGGAAAACATATAAGAATTAGAAAGGAGGTAATTAACACATATAAAAAGTATTACGTTAAGTTATAATAACCCACAAAAACATTTGCATAAAAATCGGGATAAATTATACACCACAAAATTCATTTAATACCAATAACTAAATGTTGATCCTTTGCCTGTGACTTGTCATATATTAGAATTTAATAAAAAATTTAATATAATTAGATTTTAAAATAAAAATTATACTCATTAACTGTTGCTAGGAACATCTGTTTTTAAAGGCGGCTATTTAAGCTTTCGGTAAATGGGTGAGGTCGCAAGCAATTGGAGGATATTACATAGTTTTCTTTCATTTTGTGAATACTATTTGCTCTCAAAATTGAATAACTTAAGACTGTTGGCAAAAATGAAAAAATATATAAATGACTTGTTTTAAATATTATGACACATTTGAAAATAATAAAAATACAATGAACTCGCAAATAATTCAAGATTTTTTAAAAATCTGATTAGCAGACTAACCTTTCCCTTGATATTTTAATATTTAGAATAGTACAGGCGCATTGTTATTTTTGGGAATATTCTTTACTAATAGGGTGCTTAAATCAAATATATATATATATATATATATTGTTCTAGTCAGTTCTAAATCCTTATGATTTCCTCTACAGATATATATTAGGATATCTTTAAAAAATTGTGTTAAGTTTAAATGGTTTTTCATTGGTGTTTCTTTGACCTAGAACAAGATAAGAAATTGAATCCTGTGGAAAAACATAAATAAATGAAAATAAATCCCATAATTCTAATTAAAATTTAATCAATGATAAAAATGAAAAATAGGTGTAATAATTCTACTTTTTAAATTGTAACAAGTTTTTAAAGTGTCCCAAACCTCCCTTAACTCATGTTTTAGCATAAAATGACACTAATGGAATGTGGTTGAGTATGCAGAGAACTTGTTAAAACTGTACTTGTAATAGATTCTCACACACTTGGTTCCAATTCTATAAATCCTGCAAAGGTTATGTTCACACCACAGTGGAATGCTTTTGCATCAATATAGGGTAATTGAATCTTATACTAAGTGGTAGGAGCAACTTACAAAAACAGTCCAAACAAACCTGCCTAAATTGACAACAAGCAAATTAAACTATTAAATAATATTTTATCTCATTCAATCAATGACATGAACAAGATTTAAAAATCGTTTAGGATATACATTTACCAGTGGCCATGGTGCAATAGCAGAAGTTGTATAAAGGATACATTGAATCAAATTAATTTAAATGAACAAATCAGAAACATTAGACTACTTAATTCACTTGTAATTTTAACAACATTATATTTGGTTTAGACTATTGATACTAGATTTAGTTTAGTTCACCAAATTGATCTTAAATTAAATTACAAGTAACGGTTAATTTATCACAATTGATTTCATTTTTCAATGCATATACAAATCTAACTAATCTAATTAGTAGGTTAATATCTGTGATATAATATTTATTTCAAAATATTACGTTTTTGACAAATCAGTTAGTTTATTGGAGAGATAAACTTTTTTAAAAAAAAGATAATTACTGCAAATTATTTAAATGCCCTTATTCTGTAAAATTATCTGTCATTGAGGCAAAAATGTAAAGTATGAGTAAAGTTTTCCGACATGCATGAACTATTTTTTATATAATACAAATGTAGGAAAGTAAAAATTTAATAAGTGGTTATATAATATTGTGTAGTTATCATTTAGTATGGATTTTTGCTGGACCCAAGTATTCATTTACTGTAAAATACAGATGGAAAAATTACACCTGGGCAAGGAGGTCACTTGGCTGTGTTTCTGATAACTCCTAGGTATACGACAATCTCACATGTTTATCAAAGACTCTGCCTTAAAATTGGATTGTTGAACGACGGTTGGCACAAGAGAAACTTAGGTCATTGGCAGAGATTTGGCATGCTAAGTCAAATGACCTGTGATCTATTCCTATGGCCAGGTGTCGTTTTTCAACTATACTTATTTAAATTAAATGGTAATATGCTATACAAAATTCTGTTATTAGATCTTTAATGCATATACACAAATAAATTATAATTACTTTAATTTTGATAGCAAGCACAACATACTATGTAGGACTAGATTAATAAGTTTTAAGTTCACAAATATTAGAGACCTATGAAAATGACAGTTAATTTAAATATTTTAAGTTACAACATTATGCTGTTAAAATAACTATTCAGTTTTGTTTCAAATGTGGGGGTAAATGAACTAACTTATTTAGCACTGATAAACGTTTACTTTAATATTTTGTTGAGATTTACAGAATTTGATTAGTCTGACACCTTAGATCAGTCGGTAGTGTGTGTGCCTACTGAGCTAAGGGTCCCGGGTTCAAATGCCAGCATGGCATAAAATTTATCATTGGTAAAAATAGGGTTTTACCCTTTTGCGTTGATAAATTTATGGCTGGGGACTGGATATTGTGCCTGTCCTATTCTTAAGTTAGATTCCAAGGCATATGAAGCTACGACGGGACTAGCCAGCCGGTAGTGGAAAAATATATGACTTGAATAAAAAACTGACCCATGCCATAGGCGGGAAACAGTAATAGATGTAGGTAAATTTAAAGGTTTTTGTTGTATTTATTGAAGATGAAAAAAAGGTAACTTATTGGGGTTTTGTTCAAAGTTTTCTTAATTGATTTCAATAGTATTTTGTGTAATGCTAAACAATGCTAATTGTATTATAGTAAAATATGACAATATTATAGATTCTACATATACTTTCAATAATGCAAAAGTACTATAGTTTGCTTCATTCACACAAGTCAAGGCCACTGCAATTTTAACAAAAGACTAAAACATATGAACACTAAAATTATTTATAAAATCCCCTCTATTAAAATGATTGATATAAATATTTTTCAAGATAAGTAAATATTTTAAGGCTTATATCTAAAAAAATTGGTGTTGAGGTGAAGCAAAAAAACACTACCTCCAATATTTTTCAAAATTATAATGTAATTTTCTACCCAGTCTTTATGGTGTCCAATATGACTTAGAAAAATTCTTAACAATTTAGTTTAGATTTATTATTATTTATTAGAAGGGATTTTCAAAATATTTTACAAAATGTAACAATACATAATTGACGACATTTTGTTTTGTTGAACGTAATTACTATTTATGATGAGTATTTTTAGTATTCTATAACCTACTAATTATAAAGCATATTATAATAAGACTAAGAACTAAAAAGTATACATTATAAGGTTAATAAAAACTATACTTTATATAAATACAATTTTTTTGGGGCATATTATGTTTTATGGCTTTGGTGATATTATTGAAAACGAAGTATGTAATTACAAACACATAGATAATAAAAGCGAAAAAAATAATGCAATTTCAAGTTAAATTCAATATCAAAATAGATTTTTTTTTTTTAAATTCAATGTTTCTGTTGATTAATGTTGTCATTATGTTGAGAACTAATAAATACATGCATATGAGTTGGAAGAAATTTGTATCACGAAAGATTATAAACAAAAAGACAGTAAAGAAAACTAAATACTATCATAAAATACTAATTTAAAGTTATGCTGGCTCAAAAAATGTAATTATAAAATAAAATTAATATTCTTTAGTTGCCATATTATGATACCCTTGCTAACTTATCTGTTAAATGTCTATAGATATTCATAAAAGATTAATAAGCCATATTTTAATGACACAACTAACTGTTCTTAAATTTGTGAATTCTTTTAAAGTTACATGGACGAAAAAATTTTAATTTACGAAGACAATTTATTATAGTTTGCTGTGAAGAAAAGGTTAATGAAACATTAGTTTGAAGCAGTTTTTTTCTTGTATAGTGAAATTAAAATCTTAGCAAAGAAAGCTTTTAAAATAATGTAACAATAAATGTACAGTTAAATATAAAGTGACTACCATGAATACCATGTAGTGATGATCGATAACTTTCTAATTAGTGGAATCACAAAGTGCTAGCAAAGAAAAAAAGTGTTTTATTTGAAACCTAAAGATGTATTTAAAATGTCAAGCTTCAATTATCTCTTTATCAACCAAGTACGGAATGATATATTATATAATTGTAACTAAAATATGATACAAGTTAAGGAAATATATATATATACTTCTAATTGTGATCAAAGTTTTAAAAATTGCAATATTTAGAATAAATGTGAATTATATATTTTCAATCAATGTTCTACAAAAATATGTATTATTTTTCAAGTGCTTCCATAAAAATTATAAATAAAGTATAAAGAAAAATCAAGTGAAAGAGAGATATTATATAACATACTCGACTGTAACAATACAAAAAATAAATCAAATACAATACTTATTTATCAATAATTACATCTTTTGGATTTAGAATTCACCATGAGAAAAGAACAATATTCTTTAAATAAATCTCTCTTTCTAAATAAAAATATTATTTGCATTTGGATTTGAAAAATTATTATGACAAAATATAAACCTTCCACCTCTGGCTTTGTTTAAATTTTAGTTTCTATAAATCAATCAAATTAATGTATTTTATTGATTGTATTAAAATGTATACATGACACAAACTTTAGATGCTTCTTCATTTTTGTTTGCAATTAGATGAATGAATGTGCCATACCTGAGAAAAAGATGAGTATTTCTGAATTCTGTGTTCTTCATTCTCAAATTGCCCGCGAAGAATCCGAGATGTGTTGGAAATGGTTCAGATTACTTAGCACCAGGTATTTTGCTGAGGATCTATGAAATAAAATTTAAATTAGCACTTCATTTGAAAGAACAGTGAACAATTGTAAATACTATTTCTTATTTATTTGTTGATATGTGAGATCTAAAAGATATACATCCATTTAAACTTTGATGAAACCATGGTATTTCAAACTTTATATTTATATTTCTTAGTTAGATATGAGGTTCAGTTAATCAGAAACTCTCTAACCAGAAGGGTGTGCTGTAAAGCACCTCAATATTTCCCAATTATATTCAAAACCCGGGTTTAAAACTATATTAAATTATTGTTTAACTAAAAGACTTAGCCCCTCACCACTGCGGCCAGTTGATATTTGACAATTAATCTCATACAACAACAAAAATATAAATAGCCATTATAAACACCTGTCACCATCTAATAATGACATATTTATAACTATTGTTACACAGTAAAAATGACTGATTTGTGACTGAAATTCTAGATGGACCAATAATAATTTTATATATATATAATATGACTGTATGGACACTTTTAAAAATTGAAAATGAATTATCTAATTAATTTTTAATGCATATATTCTTAAGATTAACTTTTTTTTTTAAATGGTTGGTAAAATACAATCTTAAGTTTTGTGGGTGATTTAAAAATATAATATATTTAGTCACGTAAACCTATTCCCTGGGCCATTAATCGGTCACTAGTTACATAAATTTAGTTTTATTATGAGATAGGAATGACAACTCCCACCATACCTAATAAAGCCGAGAGAAAGAGAGGAAGTTTCTCTGTAGAACCCAAGATTCAGCAGTGGATGATAATCCTATTGTTCCCTTGACAGGACAACACTAATAGCCTTGAAACCTGTCCAGAGGACCACTTAGAATATTTCAGTTTTTTTTTTTTTTTTTGAGTCTTAAAAAAATCTTTGCAAGCTATAAAGTGAACCTATATCAACATTATTTCATAAAATATATCATATAAAACTTTTTTTTTAAATTGGGATTTTTAGCATGTAATTTATGAAAACAATGATTATATTAGCAAACAACTTACAAACTAGCTTTTAACTACGACATACATAACAATTTACTAAAGTTAAATTACCGACTTTACCTGGAATCAAAACCAGGGACCCTTAGCATTGTAAGCACACGTGCTAAAGTGTCGGTTAAAATATAATGAAAAACGTACTACAAAAACTAAGATAAGCCACTTTAAATAAATGTAAAAAAAAAAAATCAATCAAAGCATAGCTGTGGTAAAATAATATTCAATACCAAAATTGGATTCAAATTTAATGTTGCGCAAGTTGACGCGCCTTATGATGACTCTCGACACACAAAGTATTTAATTATTTACATTTATTTTGTATTGAATATAGTACATGTAAGTATGATCACCATCCTTTGGAGAGTCTCTTAAAGAAGGGCATGAATAAGGTTACAGCGGTTGATGTTAAGACTGCTTAAATATAATATAACCATATATTACCTTCCAGGTATAAAGAAATGTATATTGCTGATATAACTTCTAAGGCTTTCCTTAAAGATGAACCAGCAGATTTGTCTTATACAAAGTTAACTATTCATAGTCATGAGTTAATCAAATAATTATCGCTGAGAAAAAAAAACTTGTACATTAACGCTACTAATAGAGATAAGGATTTAGTAATATTAAAACCATTTTTAAGGAGGGATGGCTTGTAAAAAGAAATGTGCCAGATAGTTTATCCATATATTGGAGCATAAAAGACTATTTTAGTGTTTCAGATAATTTGATATTTTATGAAAATAGGCTAATTGTTCCAAAGAGTCAAGTATACAATATTCTTAAATTGATACATGAATGTCATTATGGTATTGTCAAAACTAAACAAAGAGCTATGCAGTGCTTATTTTGATTAACATGGCTGTGGATATAGAAAGGTTCATACACTCCTGTGGTTTGTGTAACTCACTTTCTAACAACAATGTAAAGGAGCCTCTACAGCCTTATTCATTACCAAATCATCCATGGGGAAAGTGTTGCATGTGACCTTTATTAATTCAGGAATCAAAATTACCTTATATGTTATGAATCATTTTCTAATCAGATAGAACTGTGTACTATTACTACTAAGGATATTGAGACAGTTATTTCTAAGTTGAAATCTATTTTTCCTAGGTTAGGTGTCCCGGATGTATTGTTGAATGATAATGCCCCTTTAACACTAATACATTTGTTCAATTTGCCAAGGAATGTAATTTTCAATCATTTAAATGTAGCCATAAATATAGCCAATCCAAGGGTTTGTCTGAGAAAGGTGTTAGTGTATCAAAAAATATATAACAAAGAGCAGGCCTGAGGGCGCATGACATTTACTATGTTCTCATAGAATATAGGAACACTTCACTCAAACATCTCGGCTACTCACCAGCCGAGTTATTATTGTCTAGATCTTTGCAGTCAAAATTACCATGTACGTTGTCACAATTACATCAACAAATAGTTGACTATCCTATATTCACCAGGAAACGTGAAGAGCATTGTAGTAGGCAAGCTAGCTATTATAACAGAGGTATTAAGGAGCTGGATCCTTTCAAGCCTGAGGATCTCATTTATTATAAAGATGAAGTGATTCTTGTGAACATTGGAGCAAGGGAGTAATTGTAAAGAACCTTCCCTACAGGTCTTATTTGATATGTAGTCAGTCTGGCAATATAAAATGTAAACATAATAGAAAGTTCCTTAGACTCTGTTCCCCGGGAGTGTTACCAACCAAACCTGGTCAGCTTGGAAGGTGGAATAATGGCACAAAACATAGGCCTAGTGATAATTCTGTTTGTAGGAATGGTTTTACATATCCTACTACAGTAAGGCCACATCCATCAGGTGTAAGGGGGGAAGTGTAATGAGAATGTTAAGTCTGTGTTACAACCTGAAGAAACCTCTTCTACAACAACTACAATTATGGTAACTCAGCCGGGAAATAAGTCCACCAAAATATCTTGAGGATTTTGTTTGATTTTGTGAATCTCTAAAGAGAAATGTGTATTCACTGTTTAGAATCTCTGAGAAGAGGTATGAAATATGTTTGTACAAGTATTCATGTGGGTAATATGTCTAAGTTTCTGTAAGGATGTGTAGGATAGTTGTGTATTGATGTGTTGGCAATATGTCCTAATGTGATCATGGTGATCACATGGTACATCAGTGACACACACACACACACACACACACACACACACACACACACACATATATATAATATGCTCAGTAATGTGTTTGTTATTAACTTTGATACATGTTTTGTAACTAGCAATGTACTAGGTGTAATCATCAATAAAATAGGAGAGTCTATCAATATTTCTAATTGATCTAATATTAAAACCCAACAATTAAACCATCAGGTGCTGTGATCTGAAGCTGTCACTTTTTATGGATAGTAAATAATTATTAATTTAATATAGTAATAATAATGCCATAAATATTATCAATCTAGATATACAAATTTGTATTTTTATATTAAATTGGTTCCCAAGCTTTTGTAATAATGAACCAGTAAAATTATTTGTTCTGTATGAAGCAAGGGCCAGACATACCAGTTAGGGGCAAACTCAAATTTTTCCATAGCAGACCTGAATTGGGTCAAATCTTGATTCTAAACTTCAACAAACAATTCCTATTTGTAAATTTGTGCCCACATTTTAGGCTTTGATTTGTTTATTGTGATCAATATCAATTAGTAGTACCTATCAGTTTTTAAACATAAGCACAAAAACAAAGAAGTATATACTTCGGTGGCCGCATGGTCTAGTGCACTACTCTCGCAGTAGACTAGACTGCCAATGACGGGGATATCAAGGTTCATATCTCAGTCGGTTCTCTAAATATAATCTTTCTAATCCTTAAAACCATTAGCATAATTAGTACATAAGAATATAACCCAAATGGTTAGTAATACATTGTGGTAAAAAAAAGTAAAATAAAAAATATTCTCACAAACATTAAGTGAGGTTTAAATGCGATGGATTGACTCGCCCACGAATATAGACTTGTTTGACTCAAGAATTTACAAAAGTTAACCTTTAATGTGAGTTATTTAAAATCAAATTTAAATATTGGCATAAAGAATGATAGTTTTCCAATTTATTTCTAAAATATATACAGACAATTAAGCACATAGAGTTTTTAAATTGCAGCCAGGTGTATTGAAAGCTTTTTTCCTTTCACAGAAATGTGGGTACATTTTCTCTTAATATTACCTTTCTCATACCTATTACATTTGAGTAGAAAAAAATGTAAATTTCGGATAAGCAGGGAGACATTCAGATAAGAAAAAATTGGCAATAAGCCTACAAACTGGTGCTGTATTGTCGCCAATGTGTACACTGGGTCTGCCAAAAATTTGTTTTGACTTTCCTGCCTGATGCCCTTAAGCTTAGTTTCCGTTTATTTAGATATTTGTGACACTAGACCCGCTTAAGGATAACAGTAGAATTCCAAGTATACCTCTTTCTCCCCTACCTTTCTCGTCCCTCATAACGACTAGTGAAAATATCAGTAGAGTGGATTTTGATAAAATAGATCAACAACGAATAAATTTCTACTTTTCTGGAAAGATTTTTAAAATGTGAGAATACAATATGATAGTACATCAACTATACATAGATTTTTAAAAGTTCTATAATTTCAGTTAAACGAAACAAATTATATGAAATCCCAAATGAGCTGCAAGGAGGATTAAAAATTTACTTTCATTCTTTTTTCAATAAGATGGTAGATGAAATGCATGAAAGAGAAATAAATGTATTCTTTTTACTAAATGTGTAAGATTTTAATATTAGTTGCAAGGCTTGAAGCCTATCTATTTGCTATTTGTCTCATGTCATAAAAGGTTTAAACCAATATTGAAGATTTAAATAAACTTTTTATATTAATGTGTGGGATTTTTATAAATACTGCTCTGTTATACTATAAAATGAAGGTTTTACCCATTCATATCAACTCTATAATTGATTAACATTTGATTTTACTTTTAGAGTACTCACATCCCTCACTTTAACATTAAACTAATAATGCCATGAAGGTCTTAACATGCTTATACATAATTTTGTCCCTCCACCAGAACCACAATGATTTGAAGATGACAATCTCAGGTCCAAACAACCTGATAATATCTTTATGCTTAGTATTAGCATCAGGCCTTAAAATAAAATAAAGGTTATGTATGAGTTTGTTCACCTTGGACACATCAACTCCAGTGAGGGCATGCATGGCAGGTGGAATTTGTCCCACCAACCTACTAACTTCAGCAGTGGTGCGATCATCTCCACCTAATAGAACTATCTCTTCCGTTTTAGCAAGTGGAGCTGCAACCTCAGCAGCAATCTGAAAATTTACAGTGATAAATTATAAAACTCATATGCCAAAGTTTACAAACAACTTTAAGAATGAATATGATTTTGATGGATCTTAAAATGTTAGTTGTGGAAGTCATAATAAAAGTGTGCTTTACTAGTAATATGCCCTAATATACATTCCAATACTAGTAGTTTATTTCTTTAAGTGGGATATAAAATGACAATTTTATTTACCTTTAATATGAATTTGATTCAATATAAGCAAGTATATTCAATATTCTTACAAAGTCAATTACATTTTTGAGATAAAATATATTGGCCCTGCTTGAAATTATTGTTTGTTCCTTTGAGAAATTACTGCTAAAATACTTATTATGTGTTGTTAAATATGACAACCAACCAAATAACATTATTAGGAGTAGACTGTAATTGTAAAAGTGATGAATAATAATGATCCAGAATCAATAAAAAAGGACAGAACTAAACATAAAATAACAAAAACCCTAATAAATAAGAGTAAAAGAAAAAAACAGAAAAGGGTAGGTATTAAATTTTAGCAACAATAATGATTAGGATTGATGAGTAGATTTAACAATGACCGAAACCAAAATATGACATAACTTACACAAAGAAGTAGTAAATTTAATAGACACTGAAATGAGCAATCAGGAATCAATAGTAAATTTAATAGTAGTTGAGAGAAGTGAGAAATACATTTGAGATTTTTTGACGTGAACAGGTAATAATTATTTTATTTAACAAGAACAAGGATATATGATTCTAATTGTAACTGACATGAGTGAATAATACTGATAGTATTTTTAAGAGCAAATTACAAAATCAGTGATGGAATACCTAGAGAGGTCAGGAGGGGTAATGATTGCTCCATCCTTTGGAATAAATTATTTCCCTTCCCTGAAATAGATATGCACCCCTTTGGATTTGTTTCACACTACTTTTGATACTCTCAAAATTTAAGCTGGCCACAAAATAAAAAATAATAAAGAAATGTACAAAGATTTGTCAAGACATGCGAATTTAGATAAAAGCTATAGATAGCTACACTAAGTCTCAATTTTTATTTTGCACATGCTTGCTTTCAATAAGACTGATAGGAATGCTTACAAAAGTTGATGTTCATCCCCCCTGAAATTTGTGAACGGAAATAAAAATAGTTGATGTTTATGTATTAAATATTAAATTTCGAATAACTAAATATATTTCAAAGTGTTTTCCTCCCGGTTGTTTTAAACTTTGACTTTCTGAGTCCCTAATTTAGTGAAAGTTGAGGATAGGCTGAATGGGCAGTAAGACTGTATCATAACTAAAATGTCATAAATAAGGTACTTTTGGTTGCATGTAGGAGGATGCATTGAAGCATAATTAAAATTTAAAAAAAACTAAACATTCTGATAGCTTCAAGAAGCATATAGTTTTTAAAAGAAAAATAAATGTTTATGTATTGAAGAAGTACCCATCAAACTTAAATTACCATTTCTTAAAAAAAAACACCAAATAGCTTCTAAAAGAATCCAATTATTAGAAAAATGGTTATGAGTGGGAGGTTATATTAAAACAAAATTACCACTAAACATACACTCCCAAAAGCTTCAAGAATCATTAAATTAAAAACAACAATTTGAAAACACTTTTTCTTGCTGGATTTATTCATAGATTCCCATCCCTCTTCTCAAATAAAAAATATTTAAATACAAATAACAATATTGAATAGGAATGAAAATTAATTTAGTAGAATTTGAATGAAATGAACTGTAATAACTGCTGCTTAGTCTTAACAAATTCTATTAAACTTAAGTTGTGGGTTTTAGAAAAATTTGGACACCAAAACTTAGGTTGGGCCCTTCGCCTACTGTCCTATTTCTGCATCTATTTGAAAGAAGTATTAACTAATTTTGTGATACTCGCTTCAGGGGCCAACTAGTCTAAGGCACTTAGTAGAATAGACTGCCAATGAAGGAGCAATCATGGTTTGATCCCTGTCGGGTGTGATGAGAATGGGTTTTCCTAAATAGTTTACCATTCTCTTTCTCTCTTTCTTCACGCAAGTGTGGGTACACTTCCTCCAAATTAAACCTTCCTCAACCATAGGCTTAATTAGAAATTAAGTAAATACCCAAATGGGTAGTAAGATGTAGTTCTAAAGAGAAAAAAAAGGATAGTTTTGCTTTTCAGTTTACAGCTTGCATTTGTATACCTTTATACACTTTGAATGATATTATGGATTTGTATCTAACGATTTCTGCGAGTTCATTACAGACTCTACCTTAAAATATGAGTGAAGACTGATCCTGAGCATGGGACTAATCCTGGATAGCTTAGTGCTAAGAGCATTAGCGTACTTAGCCAAATGTCGCGGGTTTGATTACCATAGCCAGGTGTCATTTTTCTATTAAAAGAATATGATATTTATATACGCTATGACTGTACTAAACAATAATAGCTCTTCTATTTAATTAATCATGGTATGTGCTTTGATACTTGTGTAATTTTACTATTAAGAGCTTAAAGCCCTCTTGGGTCAAAATTGGTGCATTATCTGATAATTCACAATCTTAATTGAATGCTCACTTATGTTCTATGGTGGGGAGGATAGTAATCTGTGACTTCCGATAAAGTGAATACAGTAACATGGATGCATATAGTGTTGTCATATTTATTAGTAGGTAAAATAACAGTTATAGTTAAACGAAATATTTGTTTCTATAAGGTCCGCTAACGGAAATCACTTCCCTGGTTTACGTTGCTGATTTATAATCAATAAAGTTTAGTATTCAGTTAATGGCTTTTCTAAGAAAAAAATATGTGTAAAATGTGTGTTACAAGTGTACATTAGCTAAAATAATAATAATAGTAAACAAATGGAGAAATTAAACAATTTTTCAAATCAAGAACTTTACACTCAGAAAACCAATCAGTGAAACCTACAGCAAGGAATATAATAATTGATTTGTGTTGTGTTTATATTTATAGTGTGTTTGCATTACATGGCACAGGCAAGTATATAAATACCCGCTATTATAATTTTGAGTAGTCAGCTTTGTTATAGCTGGGAATAAAGATTCACACACAAAGAAGCTACAAATAAATAGTTTATTAAGTCAAATGAAAACTAGTATGTTCATTCAAAAGTTTTCTTCAGTCGGTAATTAATAGTTTAAATCATTTGATAGAGACCATCACTACTATATTTACAGACTAAATTACCGATATAAAATGGAGGCCAACACCATTCACTGAGTGCGTCATGCCAAAAAAATGCTGGAAGAATGAGATAAGCACTGAACATAGTGAGCATGTATACAATCAGTGAAACACCATAAAGCGGGGCCCTACTGTATTAATAATATATTGATGTTTTCTACACATTATTGTTAGTCACTATTAAAACCACTTTCTTATTCCTGTTCGTTCATTTGAAATACTAGTGGGTATTATTAAATCTATTGTTTATTCTTACTTATTCGAGTTGAGTTATTACTAAAAATGATATACAGACTTTCATGCTATATCATGTTCAATGCACTTAGAAAATGTTTAAACATTCTACTTTAATTACTTGTTTAATCTAGATTCTTGCTTGTTACTGTGTGAAATTCTATATAACTAACTCTTAGTAACACTTGTTTCAGCTTGAAAATATGCTTATCCCTTTGATAATTCTTGTTATTACAGTTTCTGTTTTGTTAGTCTGTTATTTAATTTCATGTATTTATGTTTAAAGTGTGTTAATAATGAAACAGTCATGATACGTTTAATAAAGTTAATTCCTAATTAGGAATGAAAAGAATCCAACAGTAATTCCAAGCAGGGGAATATTATACTGTAACTTGCAATCTTGTATTTGTGTTTAACTGAAAATGCAAAACATATTTAGATAAACAATATTACCTTCGGCAAAGCATCCAACACAAGTGATAAGATGGCAGCCTCTCCATACTGCTTGTAAACAGCTGCTTTCATTCTCATTCGTTCAGCTTCTGCCTTGCCCACACCTTCAATTGCATAGGCTTCTGCAGCTCCAATTTTTTTTATCTTCTCAGCATCAGCCTTAGCCACTTCCACTGTTTGAGTTCTAAAATAAAATAACAAGTTAATAACTAAAGTAAGTGATTACACCCATTAATTTATCTGGCATTTATTCCCACTTGTTAGAGTATATTTATTGAGATTAACGTCAAGTGAAAGGGAATACAAGTTAATGAATGTAATTTTGTGGTTTTTATCTTAATGTTTAATTAGGTATAAGTAATCAAAATATTGCTTAAACAATAATATCTAATTTGATTTTCAAGATATCTATATAATAAAAGCATCTAGAAATATATTCTGAGAATATTGGTATTTAAACATAATGTTTTATTTTTGTTACTTGAGCAATCTCTAGTTTATGTTAAAAAAAAGTTTTTTATAAAGGCTTCCAAAATACAAACCTTGCTCAAGACACTTCCCACCACTTCTTAAAGATATGTAATGATGTGAAATGCTGCGATTTTCACACTATGTTGTGTTTAGTCAGTAGCAAGGGTGTGGAGAGCTTATTTTTCTAGGGAGGGTCTGCTGGAAAGTTCTACCATGTCTTTAGCTAGCCTCCAAAAGATTTAATACATATATTTGGACCTCACCTAGGGGGGATACACCAAATTACTAATTACAGGGGATGTCTCAACACCCCTTTCTATGGCCTTGTTCAGTAGCCATTATTAAATATTAATATTATAACCATTTTTCAACATAATCCTGAATGACTATTAACTTCCTCGTGAAATATTTCTTAAGAGATATATATTTATGATTTTGGTCTATACCTTTTGCCTTCCGCAATCATCTGCACATGGTAACTCTCAGCTTCTGCTGGAAGTCGCACAGTAGCATTTAGCTCACGCTCCTTCCTCTGTACTTCTTGCTCTTCTATCTCTATCTGTTTACGACGCTCTACCACATCAATTTGAATCTCTTCGTTACGAATTTTTTGGCGGATTTTCGCAGCTTGCAACTCATATGCTAATTGTGCCTCTGCTTTCTATGAAAACAATATATATCAATATCAAAAGAAAGAATTAAAACATCTTAGTAAATAAACAAATACAACTCTACAACTTTAATTCAATTGTTGAAGCTTTATATATAGGCTACACAGTCTAAAGGAGCAATTTACAGTTATTAACATTATGTTTTGTAAATTTTTATCTGCATGTATATATATTTTCTAGGTTGAAATGAAGTTATATATGCAAGTTTAGTATGATGTCCTAAGTTTAAAAAAATTAAAATTGATCAAAGTGCTTACTAAATCCTTAAATAAACCAAACTTATTAAATACTATTTCACCTAATACGGGCAGATTGACCCAATCTTCGCACAGGTAGCCCACATCAAAACTATATAAAATTGTAATGTTCAAAATCTAGTTCTCGACAATAACATCTAGGCTGAGAATGGAGCATCTAGTGATGAAGAGGACAATTCTTCATTAATACAAGAAAGGCCTATCCTGAATGCGGCAGAAGCGATGGACTATATCCAAGAACTCAGGCTTTTTTTTGAAATTCACAACAATGTAAGTGATTCAATTTTCCAGTCAATATCAATTAGAATAATAAACTATGACTGAGAGGCTTAAGCCAGGAAAACAAATTAAAATCTGTCTTTTTAAAGAAATTGTGATCAGATTATGTCCAACTATATTGAATAAAGTTTTTGAGCTTGGTTGCAAACTTAACTGTGTTTCTTTTCAATTACTTTTTTAAAAAAAACTATTTAATTCAAATTTTTTCCTGGTCCCTTCAAGTTCAGACTATCCAGATTCAACCGTAGTTAATTATTCTTTTAGTCTAGCCCATGTGTAAAAATACCAGATCTGGAATTGGCCCGATCTGGGAGTGCCAGATTTACCCCATATTTGGGTGTATCTGGTCCAGATCTGGACCAGTTCTGGACATATATGATTTTTACACATGTGAGGAAATTTTGAAACCTTTCATTCCACCATTTCCCTTATAGAAGAATCAAATATTTAACATTTTTTAACTTAAATGAAGTGATCCCTTACATTAACTTAAATTTAAATGTTATACCTAACCTAAAAAGTTTTTTTTTACTTATACAACTCCCTTCTCCCCTTCCCTATATCCTGGAGTTCAATTTTTAAATTTAAGAGTTTCAGGCTAGATGTGGAGTGGTCCCTAATCATGGATGTAGTGAGGAAGGGGGTGGGAGGTTATGGGGTTCAAACCCTCTCCCAAATTTTCCAGAGTTTTTAATACTAAACTTAAAGATGGCCTTGTATAAAACTTTAAATAACTTAAGGAGTCATTCAATTTTCAAAAATTTGGCAGGGAATAAGAACTCCTAAAGGCATTTAATTTTCAAAGAATTTCCAAGTGAATATTATTCCAAATGGTTTCTAGAAACATATTTAAAAAAAATACCCATAGGTGGCCAATTCAATTATCTTCTATATGCATATATATAATAATATATTTTTAAACATCAAGTGAGGACCACTTCAATTAGCATCTAAAATCTTTATATTTTCAAATTTTTTTTGATGCAAGACCACTTTCAATAGTTTCTAATGGCATCTAAGTAATAAAAAGATAGATCCAGGCGAGGACCATTCCAAATAGATTCTATGGGCATCATTCAATTTTAAAAATTGTCCAGTTTAAGAAGACTTAAAATAGCTTTTAGAGGCCTCTATTTAAAAAAATGGGCTAAGAACTTGGGGTTTAATAGTAAGTCATAACATTGTCATTAGCATACAATTTTGAAACTGTTTTATTATCACATACAAAATTAACTTTGAGCCATGGTCAATAATATCAATACAGAATCAATTATACAATGAAGGTTTTGAAAACTAAATCCATGTTAGAACAAACACTAAAAGTATCGTACACAGTTAGGCCAACCGACCAACAAAAATAAACACTTTTCTGAATTAGGCGCTATATACCACTTATTAAACATGCCCCCCCTCCCCCCTTTTATTTTCAAATACGGAATCATAAGTCAAGGCGTTTTGGTGGGTGGACAATTCTACCAGACCTTGTAACAATATTAGGCAGACTTGTTCCAAGTGGCACAGTATTCATTTCTGAATTAGGAGACTGAGAAGTTGAGGCTATTATACCTTCTGGCTTGTTATTAGGAGAGGATGGTGGTGTTACCTTTAATCCTTCAAGTTCACCCTTATCATCACCAAAGCTCCTCACCCTATCATGATCTTCACAGGAAATGTCATTACCAGAGTGCCTAGGCCTAATATGAATTGAATTTCGTCTATAAAGTTTTCCTTTTATACACACCTGATATGATCTGTTTTTCAATATCTAACCACACTGCCCTCTTCCCAAAATCGCAGTTGGTTGTTCCAAATAAAGACATACTGCTCAGGGTTAAAAATTTCTCATGGTATCGATCAATTTTGTCATAATGTAACGATTGCCATACTTTCGCAGTCACTGCATCATCAATCAATATTTCTGGCTTCAAGCGGCAATCCTGTACAGGCAGTCTAGAATTGAGGGTGCGACTTTGAAGAAGCTGAGCAGGTGAGTATGGGAGCCCGGCCACTGGGCTTTTTCTATAATCCAGAAGAAAAATTGGAGAGTCTCCACGGTCATATTGCGCTTTTTTTAACATTAATTTGACAATTCCAACCGCTTTCTCAGCCAAACCATTGCTGCGGGGATAGTGAGGACTAATCCAATATTCCATGATTGAGCAAATACTTTGAATTCATATGAGTCAAAAGGTTGGTTGTCAGACATGAATTGTTTGGGAATCCCAAAACGTGCAAAGATTGGTTTGAGCTTACTTATAGCAGTGGAAGCAGACCTACTCGGGACCTTCTCAGCACACAATTAGATAGCTGTCGCCATTATAATCCGCAAAATCAGCAGCAACTTTAGCAAAAGGTAGATAAGGGATGTCATGAGGTTGCAGTGGGTCCTTTATTTTAGACCGTTGAAATCGATTGCATTTTGAGCACGCAAGTAAACAAATTTTCAAATCAGATTTGATTTCTGGCCAATAGAAGCTGCGAGATGCTTGAGCCTTGACTTTTTCAAAACTGAGGTGGGTTGCATGTAGGATCTCAAGGGTGAAGCGCCTCGGTTTAAATGGAACTAATAGATGCTCATCATAATAAAGAAGCCCATCATGGACTGTGATGTCTTTTCTGAGGGAAAAATAGTGATTCAGCTCTGAGCAATCTGATGACAATGACTTAGGCCAACCTTTAATGTAATAATTAAATACTTTGCTCAAAACAGAGTCCCCAACTGTATTTTTCTTGTACTTTGCAAGTAAGGATGGTTGAACATCGGAGGTTGTCCCTATAACATGTACTATATCATACATACTTTCATCTACAGATGAAGGAATAATTTTACAATTTCGGGATAACAAATCCGCTATATGCATGTATTTGCCTGCTAAATACTTGAGTGTGAATGAATAGGGCAATAGTTTCAGCCTAAGTCGGCGGAGGCGATTATTGGTAATTTTACCAATGGCTTTTACAATGATGGAGGTGAGTGGCTGATGATCTGAATAAACAGTTACATCTTCGTGACCATAGACGAAGTTATGGAACCTTTTGAATGAAAATGCGACAGCGAGCAACTCTTTTTCCATATGAGCATAATTTTGCTCAGTGGTGGTAAGCAATCGTGAAGCATATAAAATGGGCTTGCCATCTTGCATTAAAGTGACACCAAGGGCATATTGACTGTCAGCATGTATGTTGATGGGTTTGAAGGGGTCAAAAGGAGTCAACAAGGCATGTTGTGATATAGACTTTTTCAAAAGCTCTAACTGCTTACTGTGGGAGGAATTCCAAGACCACTCGGAATCTTTTTTCAGAAGTTCACAGAATGGGGTGCAAATATCTGACAGGTGGGGCACAAATGGTCTTAGGTAGTTGACTGTTCCCAAAATACGCTGCAAATCCTTCTTTGAAGCAGGTACTTCTATGTCCTGAATAGCCTGAACCCTAGTGTCATCAGGACGAATTCCATCCTTATCAAATTCCAAACCCAAAGATTTAACTTTATCCACAAAGAATTGAACTTTTTCCGGGTTGAATATTATTATGTTTTCACGAGCAGCTTGAATAACCTGTTTAACTATTTTCCATAACTCTTCCATTGTGTCTGCTCCACATAAAACATCATCAAAATATACACATACTCCCTCAATATTGCCAAAGTATTTATGAGTCATCTTTTGGAAGTACTCAGGAAGCACACTTAGTCCAAATGGGGCGTGTAAAAACCGATAAAATCCAAAGGGGGTGCTGAACGTACATAGACCAGCTGATTCTTTACCCAATTTAACTTGGTAAAACCCATCTTTTGAATCAAATACACAAAAATAGTTTTTATTGCCCATTTTGGAGCTAATCTCCTCGAGAGTGGGAATCAACACATAATCTCGGACCAAATTTTCGTCCCTGTTTTATGTTTCACTACAATAACTAGATTGTTTACCCATTCAATAATGCCACGCTGTTCAAGGTCATCTAAATGCACCTTAAGTTTACTTAACATTTTTAGGGGAACTCTGCATGCTGGGCTGCTTTTAGGTATAGCACCTTATTTAAATTTTAAATCAAGAACCTCTGGAAAACATCCAAGGCCATTAAAAACATCCTGGTTTGAATTCCAGAAGTTTTGAAAATCAGGTTTATCAGCATTGAGAACCCCAACAAATTTTTTTGTAATGAGATTGAGATTCACACAAGATGAAAGGCTAAGTAAGGGTACGGCTTTAACTGAATTGACAATAGTAAACACCAAGCTATGCGTTTGGTTTTCATAGACAACAGGAAGACAAATTTCACCAACAGGTGCAATCTCAAAACCCCCAAAAGCTTCAATATAAGTTTTAGGAGCACTTAGCCCAGAACTATAATCGGGTCCAAAGAACTCCAAAGACCTTAAGGGAAGGATGTTAACTTCTGCCCCTGTGTCTAGTTTGAAAAGTATATGTTTGCAGTTAATTAGCAATGATATGCACCAATGACGATTGGTATTAACAGAATTTATAATTGATAGAGAACCTGTATCTGAATAACCTGAAACAGGGGGCAAAGGCTAACCATCAGTATCTTGAAATTGACAAAAATAACTACACTTACCAACATTTGAAGTCTGGTTAGCAACATTATTATCAGCGTTCATAGCTCCTAGTTCAAAAGCACTACCACTAGAAAAACTATTTGTGGCAACACAATTTCTGGCAAAATGGTTCACACATCGGCATCGATTACATCGCTTATTAGTTGCGGGACAAAGCCGGTTTAGATGGTCATAACCACAACGATAACACACTTTTCTAATAAAATTTTCACTAAACTTGTTTCTGGACACACCAAGATTTTCTTTGGGATCGGGACGTAACGGTTCAGTCTGCTGTAGATTGTTCCAACTTCTTGATTGTCCTGTTTTCTGAAGGTGGCCCGATTCTGCACTTGGGAGATTGGGGGGCGGTTGTGTTTCTACTCACTTTAAATATATCACTCTGCGAGGATCCCCCTCCATCTTCAATGGTTTTCAAGTTTTTGTCTGCTAGCTCCACTGATTTGTAATATTCTACAACTTTGTGTAGGGTAGTGTCTTCCCTAAGAAGGTGTTGTTTTATTGACTGTGAGTTCACACCCAATATTATTTGCGCACGCAGCAATTAATCCTCCTGGTCACCAAATTCACAAGGTGTGGCAAGAGCTCTGAGCTCTGCGTAGAAGTTTTCAAATGGTTCACCGAGGCATTGTTTCCTATTAAAAAAATTGAACACAAGGATGGTTTCATTCTTCTTCGGTATACAGTGAGATTTAAGAATAGACAATATACCATTGACTGTTTCCTCTTCAGGTTTGATGGTAGTTAAGGTTTTATAGAGTCGGACAGCATCTCGTCCTAATAGGTTTTTTAGACTGGCTATTTGCACGCCCGAAGATTTTGTTCCAGTCTCCGTCGCCTCAAAATATTCTAGAACTTCTTCCTGTAATTCATCAAAATTCTTCGCCAAATATCCAGCAAGATTAAGTGACTTTGGTTTATTGAACTCCATATTGATAACTGCTTCTTTACCGGACGAGATAATTGAATCCACAAATTTGAATCACAGATAAACCACTGCAGACACTACCGACTGCGCCATGTTTTATTATCACATACAAAATTAACTTTGAGCCATGGTCAACAATCTCAAGTCAGAATCAATTATACATGAAGGTTATAAAATAAATCCATGTTAGAACAAACACTAAAATTATCGTACACAGTGAGGCCAAATGACCAACCAAAATAAACACTTTTCTGAGTTAGGCGCTACTATACAACTTATTAAACAGAAACCCCCAACCAAATTAAATTTTCCATGCTGTAAGGAAAATTTTTATTTTACTTGAGATCTAGAAAACTCAAATTAACCTACACTTATAGCCAATTTGCCACTAGTGGCGCTTGGTGAGAAGGTTGCAAAACCCAGTATTAGCTGTTTTAACCATTTTTCGCAAAAGTAATCTTCATCAATACTGTTTTAAACTAAAATAAATATAAACTATATTATTAATATTTATGTTAGTAGCGTTCAAAACAATAAGTGAAAAACACATCAAGTGTCCCCAGTTGGAATTTAAACACTTGCCCCACAATCTGTTTTTTAGTTTTTACAAACATAAGTTGGGGCTTTGTCCTGTCATGTCAAAGGTGAATGTTAACTGTGCTAACCTTTATTAAAAGATTAATTTCTCTCTCTTTCCCCACCCCACTTAGAGACCAGCGTTTTCTGCCTCACGGGAGTTTTTCTTTCTTTCCAGCATCACGTCTTACTACCCATTAGGGTATGCGAATAATTTTTTGATCATCTAGTACAGTAGTTATATAAATAATAATAAAATATTACCCTATTTATGTTTAAATGTGTGTGTAACTACTTCTACTATAAAAGACAGAAGAAAGGAAGAAGATGTCACCTTTGTGCATTGGATTCATCTCGCATTTTCCCTCTTTTCTTAGGTGGGCTTTCTTTATTAAATTTACTCTTATTAGTTTGTTTTTCTTTTTTTATATATCAATTTCCATTATTATGTAATTATTTAGTCATTAGGCCACCTCATTTTTAAACAGATATCAATTTTGAAATTCCATTTATTCAGACATCATTCAGTTATCAGGGAAAGTGTATTTACTTACATGCCAAATTTCAATTTTATTCCACACCGAAAAACAATTTTAGGTTAATTTTTTGATTATTTGGGGTGGTTGTTCTAACTGCTTGCCAGTATTTACATTTTTTACCACATATTGAAACTTTTTTACTAGTTTTAGAAATGCTTAGCTCACCTTCAAACCATATACCCATTTTCACTATCTCTAAAGCCACTCTCCCATTTTGTAATTTCAAGTTTTTAAAATGTATGGCTTTTGTAGTGGTCTATTTACCATCTCACCAAATTCACAACTTTGACGACATTTTTAAAGTTTCGGAAATCTCGAGGAGAGCCTTAACTGATTTTCCGGTCCTTCATTTTGAAATTTAAGAATGTTCAGACCTTCATTGTGGTCCATACAACCAACTGACAAATTTATTTTTTCCACCACGTATCAAGTATTTTATTCTTTTAGTTTTGCTTAGTTTAAGTTAAGTTAGGTTAAGCTAAGTTAGGTAAGGTTAATGGAAAAGAAAGCATTAAAATGAGACATTTTGAATTTTAGTTCAGTGCCACAACCCAATTTTGAAATAACATTACAAAATATAAATATATAGAAATGTGCTTGGTTTTACAAATATTCTTCAACGTTATCAAGTCTTTCTGACTAATGTCAAGATTATCTGAATGGTTTCAAAAATGAGATAAATTACTTTCTATTTATTTTAGTCATTGCACTTGGATACTGACTAATTTAGACAATATACAAATTTTGTACACTACCCATAACATTTATATATATATATATATATATATATATATATATATATATATATATATATATATATATTTTTTTATTTTT